>JAUYWG010000572.1:0-13683 GCA_034779775.1 Enteromius afrohamiltoni | reverse complement strand
AATTATTTGAAGGTTGACTTTTTTGTATTAAAAACACTTTTCTTTTATTGGTCGGATGAAATATGCTAATTTTTTGAAAAGGACCTGTAACTGTTTGCAATTGTTTGCTACTGAAAAATATTTACTTACGCCACTTTTGTGTCACAAAGTCATTGTTGTTGGTTTAGTAGAAAACAATAAAATAACTTGGTTCGACTTAATATTAGATGCTACCACCTTTGAAAGAAGTTTCTGGTTTACATTGTTTTCAATGTAGAGAGTTTTCATTATATGATCGACTATACATGATAAATCAGGAAACTAGATGAAGGAATTTAAACCATGCATCATGAGCTGATGTGAAAGTGCAATAATTCTTACTGAGAATAATAATTCTTACTAATTGTGATTGTCAGTTTATCCATTGCCATGCAGCCCTAAAGCATGCTTTTTCAAAACAATAAATTAATCTGTGCAAAAATTTATCTCCTGAAGTTTAACGATGAATGAAGACTTGGCGTTGATTATTATGAGGTTATCATCAACAGTTTGGACTCTCATGATGACGGCACTCATTCACTGCAGAGGATCCATTAGTAAACCTTGCTGCTGAGTAATGCTAAATTTCTCCAACTCTGTTGAAACAAGCTCATCCACATCTTGGCTGCTGCCCTGAGAATGAGTATTTTGGGGTGAATTATTAATTGATGGCATGTGCTTATCTGTAACCTGCTTTACATATCAGCTCCTGGTGATGTTTATGAACTGCTAAACCATGTTGGCTTTACTGACATACAAAGAACAGAGCAGAAGAACAACTTGATATCAGTAAGTTAGTAGTCAAGGGCGGGACAGTGAGATAATGCGGAGGTCACGCCCACATCTTACTAACCTTAAACTTCAGCACCTCTAAAATCACATTAATACGACATTTACAATGCAAACAAAAAGTGATATAAAAATGTATATATTACCTGTAAAGGATGATGTCGTACAGTGTCCTGCCTTGAACATTGAGAATGTGAGCATACATCGCACACACTGCATCCTCTTCCAGAAGAGCCATGTCATTGGTTATTATTCCTTGAAGAAATGAGCTCGTGTCTTGTCCAGACACATTGATGAGAGTCCTGTGCGGTAAGCTGTAACAGCTAAACTGGGCTGTATTATTGCTAGTTTGATCTTGGGAGTGTTTTCTAAGCTGAGTCCTGCACACGTTCTCATGCCTCGAGCAGTGAAAGTAGCGCGCGTGAAGTCCGCCTATCGCTCTGAAAGCGCTGCTAAATAAAATCACCCTCTGCATTGTGTTATTTTCCTCAGCGCAACTACGAAAGCTCAAAGTTCCTCAAAACGACACAAGTATTTGGTCTCCAACCTTCCATTTTCATTCCCATACTGCACTGCGTGTGCGTTTGCTGGCGGTGTGTTATACGAATCCTACTATGGCAAAGGTTAACCTCATGCATATTTATAATATAATCAAGTACGTCCTTCCTGGCCCGTCCAATCAGTTACGTGTGTCATTAATATTTATGAGGTGGCAGCAAAGCCAAAGGGGAACATATTCTGTGTATTCTGTCGCACTTTTACCGTTTGGGTCGCTTTCTAAACAACGCGATGCTAAAATAATATAGCAACTATATTTAGTTCCTGAAATTTGTTGGCACTGACATGAATATTAATAATATTTCTCTATTGTGGGCGTGTCTTTAAAGGGACAGTTCACCCAAAAAATGTAAATAATCCTGTCTTTTACTCACCCTAGGCATCCTAGGTGACTTTCCTCTTTCAGACGAATCCAGAGTTATAAAAAAATTGTCCAGACCCCTTCGAGGGGTCCATCAACATTGATGGAAACTATACAAGGACAACAAGCTATTCAGTTTATTATAAACTTATTTATAATTGTAAATCTCTGTAAATAAGTATAGGAAAAGTTAATATAAAATATTGTAATTATGCTTTCTACAGTGGTAGAGCCATGGAGTGGTATCCTTCAAAACCATACTTTCACAGTTGTGGATTATAATAAAACTGGTGTAATTTTGTTTTGGTCTAAACAATCATTTAAATTGTTGTTTTGCACTTAATTTAGCTACAATTATGCAATTTTTTTGACTCTTAATATATTAGAGCAAAGAAAGGAGCATCAGGTCCAAGACCAGACTGAATTATGATGAATAACTAATAGCACTCTAAATCTATATATTGACAAATGTTTCTGGGATGTGTCCATTTGGCTGTTTCTATTTGTCAAACTACTGAAGCTAAATTATTTAATGGTACATTTATGCATATAGCCGACACTTTTACCCAAAGGCAACTAACAAAGGGGGAAAAAATTAAGTAGTTAGTAAACGAGCCAACACTGTTTGTAATACACAATGGCAGGTTTATTAGACACATCTGTTATACATGTGCTTATCTGTACATATACCGTATCTGGGCACAAAGTAAAAAAATACAAATTGAGCTCACCTCTGACATGCAAAGTGATCCAGTTCTTGGTCAGCTATCACACTTTATACATGGACCTCTTGTGTGCATTTTTTTGGATTGCCATTCACACACTTGAACATTTCTGAAATAATGTTTTAGTGAACAGTATATACTATAGGGCGAAATAAATAATCAGATTCCAAAAAAAGAAAAAACTAAAATGTCAAAGAATCTTGATAAATGATCTCCATATTTATTATTACTCTAAATCATCATAACACATCATCGGTAAAATTGTAATTTGTAAAGGCACATTTTGGAATAGTGATTCTCAAAGAACACTTTTTACACAGCTTTGAAATCTTACTTCTTAATCTTGCTTACAAAATAATACTCCCTAATATATTTTTAAGAGTCAAGTCATAAAAAGTAATATAAATTTGCCAACAACACACCAAAACGTAGTTATATCTACTCATAGTTGTTACACCAGTTTAAGAGGTAAATTGTGTATGTAATGGTCTTGGAAAAAAATAATAATAAATAATAAATAAAATAAATAAGTTAATTCAGAAGAAATGCTGCTTTAAGTCACCGCATTCCCAGAATGACTTCCTCATTCCTGATAAGGTGTGCAGTGATGTTTTTACCTGGCAGATATGTGGGTTTATGTATTATTTTAATTTGATTCATAACTTAATCAGTACCACCCACTTTAACAACGAACAAGAACATGGCAAATAATTTGAACTGCTTATAAATTCTAAATGAAATAAAAATGATTTTCAGTGAATAATAACCTAAATTCAGAGAACTGCTGTATGGCTTTAGAAGGCTTAGAATATAACGCACAAGTCATAATGATGACTTTTTGAGTCCTTGAACGTGAAAGCCTCAGTCCTTATCTACTGTAGGCAACTTTTGTTCTGTTTATTTGTAAAAAAAAATTTAAATATGTCTGGTGTCTGGTGTGACGCCTCTCATCTGGTGTGTGACTATAGCTTAATAAAGTGCAGTAACCTTTAAAACTGTTAACTACAAGCAAGTGTGTTTAGAATCATGATATAATTATAATATTTAATATTAAATTAAAACAATGATTACAAATTCCAATTTATCATTGCAGGATTAATCCATAATTTCGGTGACTAGTTAAATGCATCCCTCGCCCAAAAATGCTCTCATCATTTACTTTCCCTCATGCCGTCCTATATGTGACCTTTTTTCTTCTGTGGAACGCATACAGATTTTTAGGGATGTATTTAATATAATGCAATTATATGGATGTCTCAAAGTTGACACACCATAAAAAACATGCAAAAGGAACATGGTACAACCCACACAGCCCCAGTTGATGAACCAATGTCTTCTGGAGTAAAACAATAAACTAAACCATAGCTTCTGGCCAACTCTCAGCTGCAGGTTCATAAGTTCACACGTAATGTGTTGCTTGTGTATTTTGTGAAACTTGCACAAATAGTGACACAGAAGTACAGTACAGAGAACGTCACTTCTCATGCAATTTTCCAAACATGCTTACAGCACGCTTCACAACAGGGTCATGATTTGAGAAATCACATTTCCCGTTTCTTTTGATGTCTAAGAGGTCAAAACAACCTGTTAGTCAAAAAAAAATTATATTTTATGGAAACTAAACTTGTTTTCTAATTCCTGATTTTTATTACATAATAAAGAAGAATCCATCAACACAAGGCTGCCTGCACAGACACTGGCCCAGGGTTCCTCAAATTCAGCCAAACCCTGATCAAACTCACCACCTGTGATCTTTTACAAGAAGTGACTCAGAAGCACAGAGGGCCGTCACTTCTCACACAGTTTTCACTACATGCTTCACAACATGCTGATGTTCAAAAAGCAATGGTTCTGAAATATTAGTCGTTTTCTATCATTCTGCTTCATATGACATTGACTCATCATCAGTATGAGTGGTGTGGATTAACATTTTTATGTTCTGCATGGTTATAAAAGCATCAACTTTGGGAGACCCATCCACTTGCATTATACACTAGCAACACTAGTAGTAATACTAATAGTAACACTATTAAATGTGACTGATCACAAATAACTCAGAATTGACACTGACAGTTGATTCCAATTGAATTTGGCAAGATGTGATGCCGTAATGTTGTGAAATTGTGTAAAAGTGATTTTTTTAAAATAAGATAACAATTTTGGTTTTGTGTATATATATGTATATATATGCAGCAAGTATAGTAGGGTTGCTCTTGCTCTCTTTCTTCATCTTTGATCATATTTTCACCACAGTGCATTCTGGAATTGCTTTATCCATAAAGTACCTGTGAAGTCTCATTATCTGGCCAAAATAAATAATTCTTTAATGCAGCATAATCTTATTGCATGCTGACATGATCGGCCTTTGAATCGCCAGTATGCATGTAAGACTTAGGGATAGGTGGCAGCTCACTTTGGTTTGAAACAGAGCCACAGAATAATAATAATAGGAGAACATAAAGAGGAGAATTTATAGTCTAACAGCAGATATACAGGGTTTTTCTTATATAGTCCAAATAAATCAACGATCCATTCAAGACTAAATTGTTTGACAGACTTCCAATATGGTCAATACACTTGCATGCATTGGAATTTAGAGAAAAGACACAATTAATATATGTAACAAATGTACAGAAGGACATAAAGAATTATTCGGAGGAATGGAGAACACAGTAAAACAATGTAAAGAGTTTCTGAAATAAACAGTACCCTTCTACAATATATTTATTTTTCAGTTTTGTTTAATGTTCAACAGAACTTGGGTACATAATGTTCAGTCATGACCTCACTAACTAAACAATATGTTTTGGAGGATAACGGTTCATGACTAGTCAGATAAGAATTAAATCCATACAGAACTCTTTCCATTTTTTGCTATTGTCCCAGCCTTCTCAGTGCTAGCTTTAGGTCGTGCGCCCTGTTTCTCCTGAGCCGTGTTGACCCGGTTCTGCTCTGTCATTGTGCCACCAGACACAGGGCTGCTAGCTCTGGAGATCTGAGCGTTTTTTGTGTTATATGTCTGAAACGCCATGTCAAGTTGTTCCTGGGCCACTCGTAAATGGTGGTGCAGCGTAGCCAGGTCTGAGGGAATATTCTCGTCAGGACTTGTGCAGTGCTGTTCAGGCAGTACTCTGGGCATGTTCTGGTCCTGCAGGATGATGCTGTTGGGAATGCGACCCGGTTTGTCAGATTTAACCACCAGGTTGTACCCTGGCGGAGAACTGGAAATGTTCCTGGAGTAAGGGTAGCCGTATGGAGGTTGCTGGCCATGATTTCGACGCTTGCGAAGAGTGTCACGGAAGGCACCGATCCCCAAGTGGAACATCTCACAAACATTGAGCAGCAGACAAAGACAGCTCACCACGTACATGATGAGTAAAAAGATGGTTTTCTCGGTGGGCCGTGAGACGAAGCAGTCTACTCTGTGCGGACATGGAATCTTGTTGCAGACATACGAAGGGTTAACACGGAAGCCATAAAGGAGATATTGACCCGTGAGGAACCCCACCTCGAAGACGGCACGGGATAAAAGCTGAAGCACATACATTCTCATCAAGCCTTCTTGCATGATCTTACGGCGGCCATCATGCTTCACTGGATCTTGGTTTTTTCCCTTGTCTGTCTCGGGTTTGACCTCCTGCTCATCCAAAGTGTCTTCTTCATAGATCATAGGCTCGGCATCGTCTTCCTCCAAGACCTCATCTAGGCGGTGTCCGTTTCTCCACCGACTGTGGCAGTTCCTCTTGTGGTAAATCTGGTTCTTGCACTGCTCCTCCTCCGAGGTACGGGCGATCTTATGGATGGCGTAACCCAGATACATGACGGAGGGGGTGGAAATCATGATGATCTGGAACACCCAGAACCGGACATGGGACAGCGGGGCGAAGGAGTCATAGCATACGTTGTCACAGCCAGGTTGTTTAGTGTTGCAGGTAAACTTTGCCTGCTCATCTGAGTAGATTGACTCACCTCCCACCGCGGTCAGAACGATGCGGAAAATAATTAACACAGTCAGCCAAACTTTCCCCACAAAAGTGGAGTGGTTGTGGATTTCCTCCAATAGCCGAGTGAGAAAGCTCCAACTCATGTTGGTGACAGAGACTCTTTACTTATGTTCTGCAAAAAAGGAAAATGAGAAACGTTAACACTTCATTTCTACTTGGTCTCATGGTATAAACATACCTGGGTGCATTTTTTAGTGAGACAAAAAAGTACAAGTACAAAAAAGAAATATGTACAAATAAGTACATATCATCGCAGTTTCCAAAATAAATTAACACTAGAGACGATATGTTTCCAACACCTTTTATTCCTTTTTACACAAATTTAAAGTTTTAGTTAATGAAGCATAATTTTCACACAATTACTTAAAGAATATTATGTTACGACTTCAAAACAATATTAAAATGATGTGAGATTTGCTTTTGAATGTCACACACATATCCAGTTTCACATCTATGTGTTTTCATAGACGCTAAATTTGTTAGGTTGCTCACGGAGTACAGAGATGTACTTGAGAGGTGAGGTGCTCCGGTTTGTATCCTGTGTAACTACGGTTCAAATCTGTGTTTGAAACGGCACGCTTGCATCAATAAATGCATTTTCATATCAGTTTTGCATTTGTTAACACTATCAGGTAGGTTTAGGGTTGGATTTGGTGTAGGGCGTACAGTATTTCCAACATGATAGAGCATTAGCTTTTAGCAACAGTCCCGGATATTTAAACTCTGAACCGTTAAAATATGTAACTGAAGCAATGTAATGAAAACACAGCAATATGTACCTATATCAATATAATAGAAATGTACCAGGGTTCACATATTGAACCTGTGTTATAGTGCTACTCAGTGGACATTTCTCTTTGAAACATTTCTCTGAAACTTCTTTTATGAGACCAGGTTGCTTTATTTTGAAAGTCCGCTTTTAAATTGAATCTAAAAGTAACTACATGTCAGCTAGCAGTTATTAAAGTGTTAGTAGACTGTCTGCTTAATATCTTCTAACACTTTATTTTGATGCAAACTCAACTTTTGACGGAAACTTTGCAGGTATTTGTCAACTTCTACTAACCCTAAACCTAACAGTCTAATCTGAGATGTCCAAGATGTAGTTTTGCCATTTAAAGAGAATTAGTTGACATGTAGTTAGTTAGTAGAATATCTAAAGTGAACTATCAAAGTAAAGTTTGACCAAAAAGAAAAAAATCTACATGCATTCATATAAAAGATTCTGGGAAAAATTCTGTTTTTGACACAAAAGACTTGATTGCCATGACCTGAATTATGTAACTTCAATAACAAGGCAACAATCTGCTTAAAAAAACATGTCAGTGATGTTTGCAGGGTGCAAGATTTAGATTAGATAAAAACTCAAATATCTAAAAGAGGGGTCACCAAACTCCATCCTGGAGGGTCGTTTCCTGTAGAGTTTAGCTACAACCCTAATCAAACATACCTGAACCGGCTAATCAAGATCTTATTAGGTATATTGAGGGTATGCACTGACACCACTTTCTGGCTAGGACACACCCCCTCACGACGAACTGAGAGACAAAACAACCTGCTGCATGACTCTATTTTATAGGGAAGTATAGAGAATCAAGTTTCTTTCTGGCATTGGAAGAATACATAAAGCAAGTTCGCCTATAAATGCATTTTGTCAGTACAAAATTGGTTGGTCTAAATCTGATCACTTTTATCACTATAAATATTATTAGAGAAATTATTATTAAGTCTGTAAAAAAGAAAAAATACCTCAGATTTCAAATCTACTGTATTTGTACAGTCAGCCACAAGGTTCTTTCTCATTTTAGATGTGTTTTGTCAAGCATTCACACTAAAAACCAGTGCTGCCACTCAGTGGGTCAAACCGCAGTCACTGGGCAGAAGCTAAACTCTGCAGAACACCAGCCCTCCACGACCAAGTTTCTTCTGAGTTCAGAAGAAGATATTTAGAAGCTGATTGATGTCTGATGTGTTTGAGGTACTGGAGAATGAACATAATGAGCTGTGCTTGTACAGTACATGCAAAATAGCCAATAAAATAAAAGGTACAATATTCTTTGTAATAATCAAATATACTCTGCTAATGAATAATGCACAGTGCGTTTTAGCAGTACAAACACCTTATACTCATTATACTGCACTTCTCAGAGCACTGTTTATTCCTGAGAACTCTTCTTGGATTATTTGGCAATAGTTTCCTATGGATGAATTTCCAATGGTGTTTCGAGTGATTTTTCTGCAGGTAAGGTATCAGGATGTGCGGTTCTTTGATATCGTCTGTCATTCACTGAAGCCAGTGAACTCTCGCTACTCACAAATCAAGCCTTTTCCGAACTCCGGTTTATTTCAGGTCACAGTTAAATTGTTCCTAAACAAGACCCTAAGGACAAAACTCAGTCAAAAATTTCAGTCAAAGCTCAGCCCCTGGGTCTGTGTGACAAAGATTATTCAGAACATGATCCAACACAAGAGTCTTTAGCTCTTTTAAAACAAAGTGATATCATAGTAAACATTACACAATCATATTAAATAAACTACAAGTATATGTATCATCAATACTTGACATTATTTCTACTATTTGAAAAATCCTTTACAACACTTAATTGTACACTCAATTGTATTAAACATTTAATTAATAAAAAATCAATTTTTGACAGAAAAATGACAGTTATTTGTTAAAACATATGCATATCCTGAACATTAAATCCATTAAAAAAAAACTTTGGGTGGTGCAGAGTTTTTATTTATTATTTATTTACTTATTTTGGAGGTAGTTGAAGTTTATTGCATATACTACTTTACTATTCACTTCTACATTTGAAGAGTTGTGATATAACTCTGATATATCGTATATATATTGTGATATAAAAAATGCATATGCATCCTATATTTATGTTCAATTAATTCATTTTAATGGCAAAGAAAATAACCCATTCATTGCCATGAAAGTGAATTACTGAACTTAAACACCAATATAAATTCTCACTTTAGAAGAAAAGCTCAAATGGGATTTAGAGAGGGGTAACTTCACACAATCTGCCCAGTGACATCACAGTCATGTTTATGGTGTGTGTCTGACATATGCATAGACTCACTCCCTTTATAAAAATCAAGGGGTCAAAAGGGATCTAATTCATAGAAATGTCAAATTCATTCCTGCCGGATGTAAAGTCTGAGTGAAAAAAATCAACCCCAAGGAGCAGAGCTTAGTAAACGGTCAATTCAAGCACAGATTTACGTGTTTGGAAAGGTTTGCAAAAAAAATAAGTTTCTCCCTGGAGTAGAGGAACTGGCCCCCTGTTCGTGTTTTTAACATGCCATTCCCTAATGTGGGATTTGCCTTCTCCCATACCATCTGAACCGGCAGGAATGGCTGCCACAGGCTCACATTGTGTATCTTAGAGGAAAGCAAGGATAACTGGACACAGATGGTACTCACTATGCGTGGAACCTCATAGCCTGAGACACCTCGGGGAAAATAGGTGTTTGGTTGAGTGGATACTTTCAAAGGAACGTTTAAAAAAAGAAAAAAAAGTGTGCAGTCTTTACATGCAGTTGCTAAAACCTCAGCCTGAGTCTGAAATAAATAAATCATTTTGCTCAGTGCAATATGCATAGCAATATGTTTGTTGTCATCAGGTTCTGTGCATGCATAGGGTAAAGAGTATACAATCATAGAACAACATGTGAAGGTCAGTTTAGGTAAGGTCACATCGAGTTCAGTTATGGTTATGCATCTCTATTTCATCAGTCAATGCAAAATAAGCCAGACTGCATATTATTTTGCATTTAAAATCATTCATCACCTTATTACTTCAGTCTCATTCATGCAATCAAATCTGGAGGAATTGCCACCTAAAGACACTGTAAATAAGCCCCTGAATGTGTGTGTGTGTGTGTGTGTAAGAACTGCCTATAACAAAAGTTCAGAGTAAACATGCAGATAATATATCTAAATATATGTCAAAGGATGACTAAAGGAGGTAGTCGAATAAAGACAAGCAGTTGCTATAATTATTTTCCCCTTCTCTTTTCCATAAGTCAATACCACAGAGCAGATTTGATAAAGAGATTAGATGATTCTGTTGTAAACGTTTATATGTTTCTTTGCACACAGCTACAGTACTTGTACTGTGTGCATCTGATATCTGTTATGCCCATAAAACTGCAAAACACAGACAAAATGTTACAAATCTGCAGTGTGCAACTAAACATGAATATTGTCACGGCCAGTTCAGTGCATCCCTTTCACTCAATCAGAAGTTTTCAAGAAACCAGCTTGAGCTAAATTGAACTTATATTATTATATACATTATAGAGTATGTGTATACATGTGTACATTCAAATATTACTTGTAATTGTCTCGTAATAAAGTCAAAGAAAACAAATATTCTATTCTAAGTTGACTAACTGCAATGAAGAATGAGGAAATATCAATTGCATCTGATTTTATTTCCTTCAAACCTGAAAATAAACATGAATCCCTTAAAATAAGGCACAAAGGTACTGTATCAATGTGACACAATTTTCTGTATTTTGACGTATTTTGATACTTGCACTGCATTGCCTTGCATTTTAAAGTTAAAGTGTCCTTAAAATTAATGGTTCCATTTAGCCTATTTCATTTTATATATTTTTTAAATTTTATTTTACATATACGTATCTATTTATCTGTTTATTTGTTTGTCACTATAATTATTATATTGCGTTTTATTTGTTTTTATTTATTTAAAACATAACATGAAGAAATTCCAAATACTAAAAACCACTGTACCACTCTTTCGATTACAAAATAAATACGCCGAATAATTTCAGTGGTGTTTGTAGCTTGTCTCTCACACGTGTGTACATACTACGAGGAGGCTACCTTGGGAAGTTGCGCCGAGGAAACACCTCCAGAGGACGCGCGCTCCATCCGGTCATAACTTCCCGCTAGACTGCGGAGACCCTCAGCTTTCCGTCACAGGTGCGCTCAGCGAAGCCGGTCAAAAGAATCGCGGTCCATCACCATCTAACAGCCGCAGAGATCGAGCCGCATCCCGCGAGCACATTGTAGACGGTCGGTCTCATTGACGCCTCGCTCCCATCTCTGACTCGCGCTCGCCTCCGTCGAGAAAGGAAGTATAAAGAGAAAGAAAAAAACTGCGAGAGAGCGAGTTCCTCAGGCTAATGGCCCTGAATCAAGGGTTTAAACTCCTAGACTAACCGCTGGCGTGTTCCAGCACAATTGCCATGATGCGTAATCATAACAAAACCAATTGAATATACTATAGAAAAGTATTTATTAAAGTGTGACTGGCTCAGTGTGCTACATTTATGTTAAGAATAGAATAGGTCCATTTAAATACTGTGTTGTTTCATTTACAGAGGAACCTAAACATATTGAACGTCTACTTCTGGCAGATTTACTAAATACAAAGCGTTTATGTGTCTGACACTTTATGCTCTCTTGTATGTCATAATATTTGGTTGTTCTGCCCAGGCGAAGATGGAAAGACGGGAAATTCAAAGCACTACACCGTGTGTTATCCAATGCTTTGACGTTCTCCAAGGAACATTGTAGCATAAATGGTGTTCTCGTTCTTCATGATGAGCAGGTTAATAAACTCTGTGCCCAAGTATAAATAGACTGCTTCAATTTGATCTTTAAAAGTTTGATTTGTAACAGGTCATCTTGTATGTTTAAGTATTAGATATATCAGAGATAGGCTATATTGAAACACAGTCTGGGGTAATCTTAAAACCAAAATGCAAGTCAATGTTAGATCAAACTCATGGCATTTATCAAAATGCAGTTGATTTTGCTGAAAAAGAGTTTTTTTTTGTTACTTCAAATCTTGCTGTAATATCGCTTGACCCTCATTGTAAACCGTTGGCTGTCAAGCTGGCCTTGGAAAAGTGGAGACATTGATTGGATGGGGTTCAAAATGCATTCCTGGTTTGGACAGATTATTGCAACCTGGAGTACAGTACCTCCTACAAGCCGAACATTGACTTTCTTTGACCGTTTGATTTCAGTTTCTTTTTCTCTCCAAGCACCATGAAGTAACCAGTTGCTTTCTCCAGACAATCCCCTTCTTTTATAGAGAGGTCAATGACTGTCCCATAATTCATGCATCTTGTTGAACTTTTCATTAATGAGCAATAATTGCATCTAAGTGATTTCCACAGGCATCTTTTAGGTCAAATAAGTATTAATTGAATCAATCAGAATACTGTAGGCTGTTATCAATGCATTCTCATCAACATCAACAGAAGTCACACTGCAAAGGTGATACCAACACAGTCTCACGAGCAATTCGTACGAGGTGCCAAATTTGTGCCAGTTCGTACGACCTCAGTCGTGCGATTTTGTACGATTTGTCTAAAACCACGTGACGGGTAGGTTTAGGGGCGGGGTAATGTTTAGGTCATTCGTACAAATGCATACGAATTGGCATCTCGTAAAATATGTGCGATTTAGAATAAGAGTGAGGTCGTACAAATTTGTACTAATTAGCCACCTCGTAAAATATGTACGAATTGCCGTGAGATCAGGTTGGTGATACAGGCTAGGACTGTAATATTATGAAATATTAATTAATGAAATCAGTTATTTCCCTGGATACTGTGATCATTTTAATGTTGATTATAATACAACACATTAAGTACATCTGTAGGGAAATGGTATGTCATACTTGTTGAGCTGCATTGATGGAATAAATACATTTAATATTGTTTGGGCCTATTTTGTGTAACGATAGTTCCCCTTTGCCCCACCAGATGGCATCCTGTTCATTGCTCACCCTTTACTCCGGACTCCGATTCCCAGAATTCCCCACTCTCTTTCACCTGTCTGTAATTAGTAGTCCTACCACTCACAACAGCTGTTCCTTGTCACCTCACCCCTTCCCTTCAACATAAATAGTTCAGCCAAACTCACAGATAGTGAGTTTTTTGTGACAATTGTGAGGGAAATACACTATTTATTCCCATAAACTCAGCCGTTCTCCCTCCCATATGCACCGTGCAAATTGTGAACGCAGGCAGGTCAGTGAGTTAGAGGGCGCCCGTGTCTCCGTCCAGTTTAGGATAGTAGCTAATATGCTTTTGAAGTTTATATAGAATTAAGGTAGCATTAACAGAGTTATTTATTTTGCAGCACTGAGCAATTATTTTACATAACTTTATCATAAAAAAACATGACAAATGCCTAGTAGTTAATGTTAATTATTGTTTTCTAAGAACA
>JAUYWG010000571.1:0-13683 GCA_034779775.1 Enteromius afrohamiltoni | reverse complement strand
TAGAATTGAGGCACTTTTCACTCTGCATATCTTCATGGACCATAACTCTTAACTCTTCTCCGTTTCTGACTACTTTTCGTTACTCCTCCCACTGCGTAGAGCACGTAATAAGCTCAGAACAAATCTAAAGTGACACAACCATATTGCGGTTATTTACAAAAACATTAATGTAATGATTTGTAAAACAAATATGTCTAAATGTGTGTTAGAGAGCACTTTTTTTTTGAGAGAGAGAAACAGGTGTGGCATATCAAGATGCAGATTAGATAGCATGATTATTGCAGAGATGTGCCTTATGTCGAGTTCAGACTGCACAATTTTCGAACTAGTCTTGACACAGATCTTTTCACATTGCATGACTATTTGTGATAGCATTCAATCGCTGCTGTGTTTACACTGCATGATAGATTGGTGACAGGGTTTTACACAGTATGACTTTACAATAGGAAGAATTACTAACAACTACCCACCAAACACACGCGAGAAGTGAAACAAGACTGGGGTCCTCATGTGAGACAGGGAATTATTTTTAAAAATGGTAGCGTGCAAGAAGCTTGCCATACAAATTGCATGTGCGCTCATTTGCAATGAAAATAAAGATTATGGACAAGGATATATACCTTTTCCTCCCCCAACATCCCACTGCCCTGGGTGTTGCTCTCTCATTGGCTTTAGGTAAATGCCGATGTTATTATCTCCGCCATCTTGGATTTGGTGTGTGCATTTATACTTCAGTTTGTTCAAAAAAATCCAAATATTACCTTGTATATCTGTTTAAGAGATTTATAATATCACTTTGTTTGCAAATAATATATACAGTGTTATCATTATTGTACTATGAATGCTAACTGAGCCGGTATTTGAAACTAAATGCTGACGAATAGAGGAAGAGCGGTCGAAATGCAACCCAGCTGTTAGCAATCAGCTAATCATTAGCGCCTCCATCGTCAGCCAATCCGACCGCTAAATTTCCACTTTAAATATGCCAGTTTCCTTCCCTTCAGTATCTCGCATTTGCATTCCCTCCACCTCCCCTTCTCCTCCGTTTGTTCCTTCCAAAAGGGCACGCAGGGTTCGAGCCAGGCTTGAGATTTGCCCTTGCTAGGGCTCTCGTTACTAGGGCTCGATGTTCTCCGAACTCCCGGCTCGCCCCTGACAGCAGGCCAAACTTGCTTTTCTAACATTGAGGAAGCGTGAACTCTTGAAATGACATAGGCTATTTACCTGTAATTGATCCGAAATATTCATGTCTCAGTTGTGCACAAACATCACATATTTTATTATTTTAAAAGTGAATCTTGCATCAAATATATTTTTTACATAAAAAAAAACTGTAAATCGACACAACTAATACATGGCTAATTTAGAGATTTGTTTTATCTGAAAATTAATGAACAAAACATTTATAAACCAACCCCTGCTTATAAAAAGACATTACATTTACATTTACTACAATTACATCAACTATTACATTTTACTTTAACTCTTTTGTTATGTAACAAAATTCTACCTTTTCATGGGGCTTTTATGACAAAATAAATAATGACCTCACACTGGAGGTCAACATGTTAAATATGCTTATAGATTTGTTAAAATGTTTTGAAATGTGCAGCAGATAATATACAACACCAAATTAACTGATTCAGCTAAATTAATTGAGCAGTTCATTACCATTTTTCTTAATGTGACAAATATGTTTGTTCAAGAAATGTATTAAAATCATGGTAAGTGTAATCTAGGATGTGTTCTTAAAATATCAGAATAGTTGAATGGGTTGAAACATATGATTAGTAACAAAAACAAGCATCTTTCAAAATTGCAATGTAATGTGCACTGTAACACTGCAATGTGCTCACCAGACAATCCACCATTTTGGAAATGTTGCCATGACAACAAAAAATGCACAAATTCTTACGTGACTGAACCTGGATGTTACTTATATGCCACTTTGAGACTTCCCAAGTTGAAAATGAGGGATAATGCTTTAAAAAGGCCTTTCCTGATAATCACAATTGTTTGTGACACCCGCGTCACAGTGGGTCCTTATGGGTTAATTCCAATTTCCACGTTATGTTAGGAATGTTTTCTCATGACTTTACTATACCACATATTATAGATATATTCAAATGTTTTAATTCTCAAATGAATTATGTTTAATAGACACACACATACATGTCCTCTATTTGTTGAAACAGAGAATCAATCAAATCACACTAATATTGATTCAGTAACAAGTATGGATGGGTATCTATAAGGGTTTATTGATATTACTATTCATACATTCCTGCTTATTAAACATATTAAACACAATATAAAACAACGTAACATGGTATAAAACCCATAAGAAACCACAATTATATTATTTATATATAAAGCAAAATTATACATAAAAACAACACTTTTTGACATTTTTCTTTGAGTTGGAACTCCATCTGTGAGTTGAATCTCAGATGAATCTGCTGGTTTAGAAGATGAAGAAGAACTTTATTCTCTCTGGAAAGTTTAGGTTTCTTAGTTTTGTCACATGTAATTATGGGTTTACCCAGATGAACTATTGTGTGTCATTTGGTGATGACAGATGATTGATTGAAACTCTTCCCACATGCAGTGCAGTGATACGGTTTCTCTCCAGTGTGGATCCTCTCATGTGTTTTCAGAGCTCCTGACTGAATGAATCTCTTGTCACAGTGTGAACACTTGTAAGGTTTCTCTCCAGTGTGGATCATCTCATGCCATTTTAAATTAAGTGCTGTAGTAAAAGTCACACTCAAAGCACATGTACTCTCTCACAGCAGCGTGAACCTTCTGATGGTCTTTTAAATTGTAAAGCTGTGAAAAACTCTTTCCATACAAATGACACGAATGTGGCTTCTCCTTTGTATGAACTCTGAGGTGCTTCTTCAGGTTTGAAGCTCTCAAAAATATTTTATCACAATGATCACGAGTACAGTTTCTCTGTAGTGTGGATGTTCATGTGTGTCTTAAGGGATGATGAAAGTGAGAAACTCTTCCCGCACTGATCACAAGTGAATGGTTTCTCTCCAGTGTGAACCCTCATGTGGTCTGTAAGGCTTGCTTTTATTGTGAAACTCTTCCCGCACTGATCACATGTGTGCAGTTTCTCTCCAGTGTGAATCCTCTCGTTTGTTTTCAGATGTTTTAACTGACTGAATGTCTTGTCGCAGTGTGAACACTTGTAAGGTTTCTCTCCAGTGAGAATCATCTCATGCCGTTTTAAACTCTTTGCTGTAGTAAAAGTCTTCTCACACTTCAGTATCTTCAGTGTGTTCTGGATCTCTCATCTTCTCACTCTCCTCTTTCACAAAATTCACAGATTTCAGCTCTTCCTGATGATCTGATGCTCGTCTTCACTGATTATTGAGGGAGGAGTTTCACTGAACATGAATTTCTGTGTGGAAACGACAAAATAAACAATAAATCAAAAAAACATTAACTGTTGTCTCTTTGTAAACTAATACTTTGCTATGTTATATTTTAACATGTCTCTTGTCCAAGAAGCTGTGCCAACATGCTTTAAATCCACCTCCATTGTGTCAGTGCAGAAACACTCTAGCCCAACATGCCTAAACAACTACCAAAGTCGGAATACATTAAGGACTTGGTGTGTATGAACTCTTGCAGAGCACAAAGGTATTCCAATTGTCTTCAGTTGTTTGTACCAAGAACTCGCCTTAAAACAAAGGGGGATCAGGCCTTTTCAGTTGTTGGTCCTAGACTGTGGAATACGCTCCCCCTGATGTCAGATCTGCATCCTCAGTTGAGGTTTTTAAATCTCGTGTTAAAACGTATCTTTATTCTGTCACTTTTAATCCTTGACTTTGCCATTGTATGTGTCACAGTCAGCTGGAAGTGCCAGCCCAGTTCAGGGGATGGCACTTCAGTGCCCAGCGAAGTTCAGTGTTTTATGTCTGTTTTCAGGCCTGGACTCACTCTCATGAACTCATGAATTCTGTTGTCATCCCGGACTCTCATTCATGTTTCTATGTTGTCACATGTGTTCATTCATGTCTCCGCCTTACTCATCTGTCACCATAGCAATTCATTGTCTAGCTCCACCCATTGACCCAGTTTCATGTGTATAAAACCCGGAAGTCTTTGTCTGACTCTCACAGTCCATTGCACTGTCAACCCCTGTCGTCTTGCCTCTACGTGTTCCATGTGGTGGTCACATGGTTGCCCCCATAACAATGATTCTCAGCCAGCTTATTTTGCAATATGAATAGTGCAAGTCAATAATCATATATAGGATATTAATCATCATAACTGTGGTTGACCACGATTCTCATCTCACAGGATGATGCTGCAACCAAGGACTTTATTTTACTTCCCTCACTGGATTATATGTGTAAGTTATGTTTTTCCATATGTTAGCCTGCTATGCATAATGTAGTCATACTTTTTGGTTCTTATTTATTGGTCATAATTACACAAGTGTGCATTACAGGAAACAAACCAGACCAGATTTCATGTTGTAGGGTGGATGTTTGTTGGTAGCCTTTTATCCAAACGTTGAAAGTGATTTAGTGGTTAGGTTTGCTGCTCATACAAACAATCTCCCATAAATTACATTAATGGGAGAAAGTTATTTTTTACAGTTGTAAAGTATTTAAAGATGAACAGAATCACTCAGTGTGTCCAGAATCATCAGTTTTACTTCTGTCCATCACCAGTTTCTAATGTGATTTTCTTTTACAGATCCTCAAGCCAAAGTCAAGGCAGATTGTATTTTTTGACTCCATGAACCCTGGAGACTTTGGACATGGGAGTTACATTCAGATTGTCAGTGTTTTACCGGAGAATAGCACAAGTTCTACTGTTCTGTGTTCAGACTAATAACATGCATGTGTTTGGAGTTCATCCTAAAACAAATGAATGTCTGTGTTCTTATACAAACCAGCTTTTATTATGTAATAGTCTTTACCACATTTTAAATGAACCGGCCTGTGTTTTTACAGGTGTGAAGAGTGATGGAATAGTACTTTTATTTGACTTCATGAACTGAAATGTATGGTGGATCTGTTTGAGCTCATACTTTTAAGTTTCAGCCAGTTATGGTTTTCAGTATTATCTAATTACAATTCAATCATGGTAAAACACAAACCCCTGGCTCTAACATAAACCTCCAACATTTTTATTACAATATGGTCAATTACATATTTGTTTACACATGACTGCCTGTAAATAAACCTGTTTTATTGCTGCATTCCTTTAGAAGACTGGCAAGTCACATTTGACCTGGGCATTCGAACATGTCTGTACTGGCAGATATTAAAGGTACAGCTTTTTAACTTCTTTGCTTTTCATATCTGTAGTTGAGTGTTCACAAAGAATGCAGTGCACAGATGTCTCAATAATAACCTGCTGTGGGTGAACTGAGTGAACAGTGCACTTTTCTAACAAAACTCTAAACAAAGAACATTTAGTGGACAAGAGAGCTATATAATGCATTTATTGGATATGGTCTAATTGTAAATTGTCTATAATTTACAGGGTGTCCCTCCTCAGCTGGGAGGAATTGATTGTGGGGTATTCGTGTTCATGGTAAGTGGTCTTATAATTGCTGCACAGCTGTGTCTGTGTACTAAACACACATTTGTTAATAAAGTGTTTTAGTATGCTCTCCATGTTATGCTCTCAAAGCCTTTTGATTTTGCTGCGGTCAGTTTGCATCAATTTATGGTTATTTGAAAAAAGCAAAAAGGACTGTGAGAACACTTTAAAAAAAAAAAAATTAAATATGCCTTTCAGCTGCTATCTTTTATTAGTCTGACATGCATCAGGAAGTGGTGGTGCTATCAGTTAATTCAGACATTTCCTCTGACAAGGTATGGTAATGATAACTATACTTTTGATTAAAACATCCATTCTGTGGATTTCTAGTATGCAGACAATATAAACAATGCATGCCTAAAACATTGTAATGTAATGTCACTTCCCAGTCAAGTCCAATAACTAGTCACCCAGGAGCAAGAACTACCAAATCCTAGAGAAGAACTACATGATGGAAGTCACTCCACCTGAGTCAGATAGCATGGAGATCACCCCCACCCCAGGAATCTATGCATGTAGACAGAATGTTTATGTATTTACCTTTTCTGTTTCGTATAGGTGTTTGAGGAGAACCAACACCACCGCTGGAAAGATTGAACTGCCAAAGATCCTGAAGATGAAGGAGGAAGATGCCTTGTTGTCTATCACAACGCGAGACTTGTTCATAATCACCATGTTTTATGAAGGTGAAAGGGATGAAGAACAAATTTGGGCTCCCTTCCTTTTCACTTTTCATAGAGTGGAGGACATGGACATTTTCTTGAGCAAATCTTGAGCAAAGGTGGCTGTGAAAATAAATCTGCTTTGTTTATCTTTCGTTCAAAACATCCACACAATTCTAACCTATCATTGAAGTTAATGGGGAGAAAAACTCTTGATGAAATAAAGGATTTTCTCCAATACATGTTAGCCATGTATTGGATTTTTATGAGTAAAATATTTCTAACGTATAATCCCATTCATATTCACAATATTGAGCACTGCAGGGTGATTATGAACATAAAAATATCCACCCATGATTTCTTGTATTATATAAATAAAAAGATATATATTTAGGAGGGAAAACAAAGCTCAAACTCCCTTAATCTTCACCACAATAAGGAAAAAAAACAAAAAGGGGAAAGACTTTAGGGTGTAGCTGGACTCTTGATTTTATATGATGAGCAACACCATAAGACCATTTTAATAATTATTAATTGACTCTGATATCTATTGCTTAGCTAATCTCAGACTGATGGCTTCAGTTCGCAAATGAATTACAATATGAAGACCATGATGGATATTTCAGTCTGCGAGTTGTAAACGTGTCCCATTAAATGCAACTCTCACAAGCTCTAAGCAGGGAAAAAAAGACCCAAAAGCCACAATACTCAATTTAGTAAACAGACTTTAATAAAACAACTCCAGCAGACAGAGAGAAGAGGACAGAGTCAAAGTCCATTTCACTAATCTGAAGTCCAGAACCATCAACAGATCAAAGATAAAAACAGGCATGCAGCATAGAAATCAAAGAGCTATCCAGGACCACAGACAGTGCCAGGAGACCAGGGAATGCATTGTTGACAGAACATCAGGTTTTTCTTTCCAGGGTGTATGGGATCCACTTTTTGTCACAGGCTTTGTTTGAAATTTCTTTTGTGAAGAAATTATGAGCTACAGTGAACTCAGACCACACTTAGTGAGTGTAACCGTCAACCGCCACGATTACCGCTCAACGAAGCCTTAGAAGTTAACAGACGTGCAACAGTGCATTCATATACAGCCTGTTTTCGATGCAGAGTGCAAATGGTTGTGCATTTATTTGTGCTTTTTTAGCATGTTTTAAAACTGTAGTGCCGGGCCCCCCGGCAGAATTACAAAACGTCAAGCCTTCTGGGGTGGGCTTGCTTTGGTCTGTTATTTTTTTTTTTTACGCCAAAAAACAGTAAACTGATAACAGACAGCTGCAGTGGGTACGGGCCAATATTATAATGATGTTTATTGAAAGTAACAATAAAATTGGACAGAAAATATATGAATATTAAATCTAAATATATTATTTCTATTAAGTTCGATGAAACAGAATCAGATATAATTTGACTAATTATCTAAATAATGTGTAGTCCTATGGAGCTATAGTTATCGGAGCATACCGTCACGAGAGGGTAGCCTCTTTTTACCAGCGTTGTCCAGTACAGCAGTACTACAGCACGTTACAGCACAGTATGTGGCGCTATTGAATACAGGAACAAGTATACAGACATTTTTTGTCTGCACGTTATTTGAGCGGACTTTGCTTTGCCTTTGAGCATAAGCGATACACGAGTGAAGCATTCATGAGCCGTGAGCAGCTCAAGGGAAGCACATTCATAGAGCGGGATACTGTCAGAGCGTCACACGCTGAGCAGTGCACGCTTAATACTGTCGGGGGATGCGGCGGATAGTTTCGGATGTTTATTTCTTATTGAATCTCTATAATAATAGTCTGACTGTACACTAGCCGCGCCCCACAGTTCGGGAACCACTGCCCTAGCACAACATCTCAATTTTGTTTTCTTTGCATCAAACCTGTGCTTTCAAAAAAACTGAAGAAACTCTTCATCGCCCTTTTAGGATGACATTGCATTTACTACCACCAAATTCAGCTGGTGATTAAAACAATGCACATATGGCACTTTGCCATTTTACTTGTCATCCATTTTTTTTTCATTCCTCCATCTTTTCCAGATGTAATATTTGCATTGTTATAACACACTTAAAATCTTGTCAAGGCTGAGGCCAGCATTAGTTAGTACGGTGATGTTAGTGTTCAGTTAATGTCAAAGTGTCACATTGTTTGCTTGTGGTCATTATTTACAGGTCTCCAAAAAGTTATCCATGATTATCTCAGAGTTTGACCGTTCTTTGCTATAGCAGGGGACTGAATTTGTATGAATCAATACTACAAAAGAAATTATACCTGTTTTAAAGACTTTTGACCTGATTCAGCATATGCACAGGCCCAAACATAATCGTTGACACTCTAGACTTACTCATTTGTCTCCCTTTACTCCCTTCTCTTATGAGAAAATATCAGTGCTGGTACTGCTAGTCTTTCATTGTCGGTCATAACTACTAGACAGACTGAAAAACTGGGTCAGGCTTTCTGGGACGGTACTCAAATGGTTCAGGTCTTCTTTAGAAGGGAGATGTATTCACGTGAGTATAGGAGAGCATAAGTCTAAGTGGACGTCCATGACATACGGAGTCCCACAAGGTCCAATTCTTGTACCGCTCTTGTTTAGCATATGCTCCTATTAAGTCAGATAATAAGAAAGAAGTAAAACTATTTCACTTATTCACTCTGAAAACTTCAGAGGTTTCTTTGTCTTGACAGATTTATCCAGATGATATTTCACTGCTTATTGTGTCTCATTTAGTTTAGGGCAGCATTAGATCTGAAAGAGCTGGATCTGAAGATGATAGTGTTTTGTATGTCTGTGTAGAGCAGATGAATGATTGAAACGTCTCCCACATGCAGTGCAGTGATACGGTTTCTCTCCAGTGTGAGTCCTCTCGTGTATTTGCAGGGTTCCTTTCCGACCGAATGTCTTGTCACAGTGTGAACACTTGTAAGGTTTCTCCCCAGTGTGAGTCATCTGGTGCTGTTTTAAATGGTTCGCTGTAGTAAAAGTCTTCTCACACTCAAAGCACACGTACTCTCTCACACCAGCGTGAACCTTCTGATGTACATTTAAATTTTCTGGACGAGAAAAACTCTTTCCACACAAATGACACGAATGTGGCTTCTCCTTTGTATGAACTCTCAGGTGCTGCTTCAGGTATGAAGCTCTCAGAAATGTTTTATCACACTGATCACATGTGTACAGTTTCTCTCTAGTGTGGATGTTCATGTGTTTCTTAAAGTGTCCTGATTGTGAGAAACTCTTCCAGCACTGACCACAAGTGAATGGTTTCTCTCCAGTGTGGATCCTCATGTGGTCTGTAAGTCTTACTTTTAGTGTGAAACTCTTCTCGCACTGATCACATGCATACGGTTTCTCTCCAGTGTGAGTCCTCTCGTGTGTTTTCAGACTTGATGAATCTCTGAATCTCTTGTCACAGTGTGAACACTCATAAGGTTTCTCTCCGGTGTGGATCCTCTCATGCCGTTTTAAACACTGTGCTGTAGTAAAAGTCTTCTCACACTCAAAGCACATGTGCTCTCTTACACCAGTGTGTATTTTTTCATGTTCTTTCAGACTTTGTCGATGTGAAAACCCGTTTCCACACAAATGACATGAATGTGTCTTCTCCTTTGTATGAACTAGCAGGTGATTCTTCAGGTTTGAAGCACTCAGAAATGTTTTGCTGCACTGATCACATGGGTACAGTTTCTCTCCAGTGTGAACTCTCATGTGAATCTCAAGATGTTGTTTGCATGTGAAACTCTTTCCACACTGAGAGCAGGTGAAGGACTTCATGTCTCTTCTCTTTAAATCTTTCTGTTTGGGTTTTTCTCTGCTTCTGACATGATTTATCTCAACTTTACTCAATTCTTCTTTCTCCCCATTATCTTTAATCAACTCTGAAACAAAGTAAAAACAGAACATTTTTCAGTATTTTTTTTTTACCATTTTGATGCAAATTGTTTTGTAATTTATACATATCTTTATCTTTCCATGAATGAGGTACATTAATCTTTAACTTATTAGTTTTAAAAGGGTCATATGTGGTTTAAAAAAGCATTAAAAAAAGTATTTTCCACATACTGTATATTATCATTTCTCCTCCAAGCCCCGCCTCCTGAAATGGGTCGATTTGTACAAAGCTCATTGTACGAAAAAATATTACGCCCCTTACAATAAGGTATCAAGTGGAGACATTTGAATAGTAAGTATCAGCTTCTTTTAATAAGAAAAGCTAACTATGGTAAATGTCGTGAGTCAGAAACATCAGACTTTTCTTGCAGCGGTAGAATTGCCTCACTTTCTAGTCTCTGTGCACAGCCAGCATAGACTGCTCTGTCAGCTTCAGGAGTCAGTCCACGTATATGTGCTGAACACACTCTACCTTTCTGAACTACTTTACTTGTAAGATTGATATGATCAGAGATAAAATTGTAACCATGTAGCCGTCAGCTACAGTATTGCATCAGATGCACTGTAGATCATTCTCTACCATAGGAGAGAAAGAATTGCAAACTTGTTAAATCATCTAAGCACTATTTTGTCTATTATTAACTCCTCATCGTCATTAGGATATGTCCCCAAAGTCTTCAAATTGGCTGCTATTAAGCCTCTCGTTAAAAAAACCCTATCTTAACCCCAAAGATTTAGTTACTTACAGACCGATCTCAAATCTGCCTTTCACAAGATCGGGCTTGTCGGCTTGATTTAAGCGAAGCAGGTTTGACATGCTGCTAAAGGAGGAGAAACTCAGGGTTAGAAGGGCTACCGAGCCCTAGGGAGAATAGCCCTAAGCCCATAAAAGCAGAAAGGAAAATGGATCTGGCAGTGGCACGGATGGGAGGAAGTGTGTTTTCTGGGAAGGGTTTTTTGAGCAGGAGGCTTTCTCTATTAGATTAGAGGCTACGAGGATAGAACAATCTATTTTTTCTTTGGGAAGAGAAGAGGAGAAGCTTTTTGAATTGAAATTAATGCAGAGGAATTTGATTGATGTGCTTGGGCCAAGGGTTTTCTCCTCTGCAATGGTGCTACCTAATTTAGTGAAAACTTTGAGGGCTTTTGAGAGGTGAAATGCTGGGGGTTGATTTTGGGATGAGACAATGAGAAAATCGTCTAGCAGGTGCATGACGTGTGGGATGTCATAATTATTGCAGGGAATCCAGCAGATGGCCTCAGAGAGCATGTCAAAGATTTTTGGGCTGCTTTTACAACTGAAAGTTAGGTGGACTGCGAAATAGAAAGCGTGTTTCCATTTATTGCCGAAGAGATGCCAAACGTCAGGGGGGATAGGCATGGCTTTGAAGGCAGAAGTTATGTCTAGTTTGGAAAGCCAGGCGCCCTGTAATGGAGGGCGGAAAGGTCTATAATGAGGCTTTTTTGCCTGAGAATTTACGAGTAGGTTAAATGGGCCAATCATGAAACTGGAATCTAGCTCTTTTTTAATGAGGAGATCTATGGATTCGGGGTCTGTAGTGGCCGATTGGAGGTTTGGGCAGATATGGGTTTGAGCAACTCCTAGATGAAATCGGAGCTTTAATCCTGACAGGAGATAAGCAGAAAAGTTATTATCAGGGTGGGAGGACAATTCCTTTGTAATCTGAATAACATTGACAGGAGTCGAAAGATACTTTCTAGGGTTTTAATTTTTTATAGGAAGAGACAGAAGGGAAGGGATTTTGGGGACATAGCTTGTAGACCTAGGCAAGGAAGATTCAGAAGAGGGAGGAATGAAGGGGTTAACGTAGGGGCAGGTGGCAGAGGAATGTGACACCGATCTGCAAACCGCGCAAGTTATATTACTCTGCTGTGGAGTTCTAAATCGAGTGCTCCCCAATATGGGCATTCATGATTTTTTTGGAGGCTTGGACAGGCGAGCGGGAGGAGGAATGGGAAGCAGCACGGGAAGATTGCGGAGTCCTTTGGGGTGTGGGAGATCGAGATCTCATGCAGCGCGGGGAGAGAGCGGGTTGGGGACTGGTAGGCCTATGGCCTCTTGAGAGAGCCGCGGACTCACTTGGAGGGCATGCCGGGGTAGCTGAGGTGGTTTGATATAATCAATAAGTATTTTTTAAAATTCTTTTAGCAAAGTGTGTGAAAAAAATGTGTTTTATTCTGGGTCACAATTGTAACCGGTGAGATAAAATCAAAATCAGTGGGATAAAAGTGACAAAATCAAATCACATTTTTTACATTGATAGTTCATTTTTATATATCTTAGCGCAGCTATTTTAAACTGTTTTTATTATGCATAAACAACTTATGCACATTTATAGGAACAGTGAGATAAAAAAATAAATAAATGAAAATAAAATTGAGTAGAAACTGCCACTGGATTTGTATTGTCTAGTTAAGTTCCCATCGGTCACTATTGTGACCACCAAGATTTGTTCCACTCTATGACCACACTCAACAATAGGGCAATAGGTAAGCGATTATTTTTAAAACAATTATTCGGGCGAATATTTTATCCAACAGTCGACTATTCTAATGAATAATTAGATGATTTATCTAACTATTATTTTTCTGTTGCATGATAAAAAAAATAAAACATAAAATCCCTAATTGCCCATAAAGATGAAATAGATTACTTTATTATACAAAAGTATCCAATAGCTTTCACTGTTACGCTGATGATACTCAGCTCTATATATCTTCTCAGCCAGGTGAAACTCTGTGATGTAGAAAAGTGGAGGCTTGTTTAAACGAGTTGTTTGTGTGGGGTGTGGACAAGTCATAACTTTGATAAAGAATATATCTTTGGTTTTGAGACTTTAATGGTTAAAACTTTGCAGATCTTCTTTGTGCACCACAAGCTTATAACACTCTAAAGAGAATGAAAAATTATACATTATATTCGTCTGTATACATAAGAGATAAAAGACAATGTTTATGGAAACTCTAGGTTTATGGGATGTTGTGTTTGGTAAAACACTACTTGTTGGATTTGTGCTGAAGTCTGAGCATTGAAAGAGTTTTTTTTTTTTTTGTGAACAACTGTTTATTGTTTGAAAGAGTTTTTTGTATTGTCTAAGATTTTTCAATAATCATCTCTTCTCCTCCTCCTGCTTCTGCTCTTCTCTGGCTTTGCTCGGTCCACTTCTTGGTTTATAGAAGACTGTTAAACAGTTTTGGTTCCAGGCTAGACTTGATGTTGATGGGTTTTGTGTATCAACAAACCTGCTGACTATTTGATTGGATACACGGCAAAATTGATATTTTCTGAGAGATCCAGGACTGGAAGTACACAGTTGTTCCATAGAAGTGTCCCTTATTATCTGGCGCTTTAGCAAAATTATTCAAAAGCTATAAATAATCCTGGTACAACTAATAAAATCAATAACCGTCAGCATTATTAATGAAGAACGAATGATGAACACCAACCTGTTTGTTCTTCAGCGTGTTCTGGATCTCTCTCCTCTTTAATAAACTCAGTCTTCACAGATTTCAGCTCTTCCTGATGATCTGA
>JAUYWG010000570.1:0-13689 GCA_034779775.1 Enteromius afrohamiltoni | reverse complement strand
TATACATATTCTGAACACCCTTTAAATTAAATTACTCTAAATGAGGATGGCAACAAAACAGCACCATTGAACCATAATCGTTGTTCATATGGCACTATGTAATGTTATTCCAAGCCTTTTTTTGGCGAACAATCCCTTTTCAGAACCAAATCACGAAAATTGTAGCAACTAGATATTTAAATCAGTGGCAATCAGTTACATACCATACTATTATAGCTAATTTTGCCAAAACACGCACTAGACAACATGTCCCACAATGCAAAGAAGCTAATTTTCTACTATTTCCTTTGTGATATAAACAGCATAAGCTATGTTTTCATATTTATCACTCATTATTTGTCCATGATTTGTTTGTGCAGACACAATATTGGATTAAAATGCAATAATAACTGGATGCTACTTGAACGTAATAGCATACTACTGCTTAAAATGTACATCAGGGAATAATGACTACTATTTTAATTTCTATTTTTAAGCTGTACAATGCACTGCAATGTTCATTTAGCCAAGCAGCTGATTAACATATTCATTATAAACCAGCTACAACTTCATTAAATGGTGCCATTCTCAACTAACAACAAGTCTAGTTAGAATATAAACATAGCGATCATGGCCACTTTTGCTGATAGGTAAAGTTAAAGCTTTGCCACAGTGCTGTGCAGCATGTTGAGGAGACTTGTGCTTATATTCAGCCTGATGATGGATAAAGCCAGAAACCAGTTTTGTTTATTTTTCTTCCAGTGCATTGTGGGATATAGAGACTGGAAAGCAGAAAACAGTTTTCCTGAACCACGTTGGAGACTGCATGTGTCTGTCACTGTCTCCAGACATGAACACCTTTGTTTCTGGTGCTTGTGACTCTCTGGCCAAGCTGTGGGACATCAGGGATGGCCAGTGCAAGCAGACCTTCCAGGGTCACACGAGTGACATCAACGCCATTTCAGTGAGTAAACTGAGTGAGAAGTTCAAAAGAGGGCATCACAGATCCTCGTTAATGAAGCCAACCTCATAACAGTTTTTAAAGATTTGAGACTTTGGTTCCAATTACATTTAAGAACCAAGCACATAAATGTAAAGGCATTCACCAAACGCCCTCTTTCTTCAGTTCTACCCTAGTGGCAATGCAATTATCACCGGCTCGGATGACTGCACATGCAAAATGTATGATCTTCGTGCCGATCAGGAAGTGATCGGTTACCAGGATGCCGCTCTGAACAGTGGCGTAACATCACTGGCTCTATCCATGTCTGGCCGTCTCATCTTTGCTGGCTATGATGACTTCAACTGCAATATTTGGGACTCGCTAAAGGGCGAGAAAGTGGGTGAGTTGGAAAAAAGAAATTGGAGATGGAGTCAATCACTACTGCTAATTAAACAGCATGTTAAAGTCCATATGAAGCAAGTCAAATCACTCGGCAGCCATCTTGGCAACGCCACAGAGCAGCTATTTTCTATGTAACCAATTTTTGAGTACTAAAACACTCGTCTGGCATGGGTGTGATATTTGTTGGTGTTTACTTACAGGAACAGTTCATTCAAAAATGAAAATTCACCCTCAGGCCATTCAAGATATAGATTCATTTGTTTTTCATCAGCATAACTTGCTCACCAATGGGTCCTCTGCAGTGAACGGCTGCCGTCAGAGCCCAAAGAGCTGAAAAAAGCATCACATTAAAGGGATGGTTCACTCAAAAATGAAAATTCTGTCGTTAATTACTCACCCTCATGTCGTTTCAAAGCTTTGTTCATCTTCGAAACACAAATTAAGGTATATTTGATGAAATCAAAGAGCCATCTGACCCTCCATAGACAGAAACGTAGTAAAAACATCAGTCATCCATGTGACTTCAGTTTAAATACTTTTTTTACTCAAAGAAAACAAAAATAACAATTTCCTCAATCATTCTTCTGATCTGAATTGATGGACTGGAGACGTGTGAATAACTAGTGGATTGTTTTCATGAGCTGTTTGGCCCGACAGCACCCATTCATTTCAATGGATCCACTGGTGAGCAAGTGATGTGACGCTACAAAAAAAAAAAAAGGACTTCGTAATATTGAATTAAAATCATAACTGGACACAACCCACGCATGAAACACCCTTTTTTTGGCATTATATTCAGCTATTCGTCACAATAATACAAAAGATCATAAATGTGATCATTAAAATCCTGTCAAATTCATATCCTCACTCACTTCCTTCTTTGCTTTCTCTCCTGTAGGTGTGTTGTCTGGCCATGACAACAGGGTGAGCTGCACCGGAGTACCACCAGATGGCATGTGTGTTTGCACTGGCTCATGGGACAGCTTCTTGAAGATTTGGAACTGAGTTGGACCCTGAAAGAAGATGAGATTGAGAATGAGAAAGAAAGGTTGAGAGAGAGGATGAGAAACGACCGAATTCTGAGCAACAAAGAATCTCACACACACACAAAGCTGCACCAGTATGTGTGGGATTTCTGGAAGACTGGATTTCATTAGAATATATAATACGCAATAATTAAATGTAAAAATGTAAGTTGCAACTAACACAGGATTGCATTAGGGTTGTTATCATAACATGACAATCTCATGACGACGATACTTCGGCTTGAAATGATAATAATTGTGACAGCATAAAAGTGAGGGAAATGAATAATCATTTAAGAATTTAAAATATAGTATTACATTTTTTTTTTTGTCCATTAAAAATCCTTATTGTTAGGTAAAGGTCTGGATTAATATTTTTATTTATTAGAAATGACGGTAGGATGCAGAAGAAATTGTCCAATGACTTTTCCCAACAACCACACTGATGTTACGACTCTCTGATGATGTTGGCATACAGGTGCATTTTCATTTGAATCAACAAAACCTCCTAAGGCCCTCAGCATAACATGTTACGCTACAAGATTAAATGTCTGTATTCACTCCTTTCATCTTTTTGTAGGACTTTTAAATACAAGTTCCTCTTTAATATTTCAGTGGTTACTTGAATACCTTTCTAATAAACATAGTGTTCTGCATTAAACCATATTTTAATGTGTTCTGTGTGTATCTGTCAAGTTGTGTGTTTTTTATAATTGCAGGGCAAAATAACGTCTTTGAAAATGTTTATTTGGTACTTTTTTCACAAAATGAATTTATGAGAGAGAGAAAGAAATATAAGAAAGAAAAAAAATCTTGGCAAATTAGGTCACAAAACTCTGCTCTTAGACATTTTAACAGTCGAATAGGAAGAAAGCAATAAGTGTCAATGATAGTCATCCGGGTCAGAATTTATGTTAATTAACTATATAAACAAGGTCAAACTACAGACTTCCAAAGCATCTTGGCTAGGTGCAAAAAATGTATCAAAATAATACAGAAAAGGTCTGCACGCTCTTATTCTCCCTTTGACAGAAACGTTGCAACTTTTTCTAAATAAAAGGAGATTAACAGTATGCAGATGTTCTGTGCTATTATGTCATGGTAATCTACTAAGTCTTTTAGTTATGTTGTGAAGTCACATTGTAACCCTAATTCTTTTAAGTATATCATCACCTCTTGGATTCTCTTTCACCTTGAGAAAGTAGATAAGGCAGTTGTTTTTTCTTTCACGTAAGGAGGAGGATGTGAGACTTACTCTAATCCACTTTCCCAGAGAAACGTCAGCAGACGAGTAATTGACTAAAGGTCAGTCTGTGGTTCTGAGGACTTTGGCTGTGAAATGAGAGACTTTAATACATGACAACAACAACAAAAAACTTTCAGAACAATATGAATTGTAAAACGAACTGCGCTGAAAAACAGCTTATAATATAGCCTAATAATAATATAGACACGTGGAGTGCAACAGAATTCAGAATTAATAGACATTTCTCCTCACATTGTAAATAATGAATATTTAAAATAATTACATGTACTTGGTTTCATATCTAGGGAACGCTATTTACTTTAAATTGTCATTGAAAATATATAAATAAATAAATGACATTCTGCAAATGCCACTGTCTCTGTGAACTCTTTGGTATGAAAAGTGATACTTCTTGCTTCAGCTGAAGTACAGAATATTCTTTGAAACATTCTCAGCTCATGCTGGATAACACAGATAACTTGTCTTGTAAATGTAAAACAGAAGCCGCCTCGTTTGTGACCCTGGACCACAAAACCAGTCTTAAGTCGCTGGGGTTTATTTGTAGCAATATCCAAAAATACATTGCATGGGTCAAAATTATTGGGTTTTTTTTACCAAAAATCATTAGGAAATTAAGTAAAGATCATGTTCCATGAAGATTTGTTGTAAAATTCCTCAAAATGTCATTGTTGATTAGTAAAATGCATTGCATATTCATGCAAATGAATAAGATATTCATTTGGACAACTTTAAAGGTGATTTGCTCTGTATTTTGATTTCTTTGCACCCTCCGATTCCAGATTTTCAAATAGATGCATCTCGGCCAAATATTGTCATATCCTAACAAACCATGTATTGAGCTTGATATATACATCTCAGTTTTGTAAAATTTTACCTCATGACTGGTTTTGTGGTCCAGGGTCACATTTCTCCTATTTTAGGGCCTCATTGTAAATTGAGTCCTTCAGATTTCGAGACGTTTGACCGCTCAGTATTCCAAAAATGTATTTCATGAAGATGAATTATTGTTATTATGTAAGCTTACGTTCCATTGAGTATATTTCCTTGCGACACTTGAGTACTGCAACGTTAGTTAGATTAAGCAGATGTTGCTTTTACGAAGAGGCCTTACCTCATGAATATTAATTAGAACGTCCTGACGTTTCTTGGAATCGTCCAATGCCAAAGCGCTTTCTACTGAATATTAACAACCAAGCCTTCCCAATAGTAGCGTTCTTAAGTCGTCTAACGGGAGCGATTATCGTGCAGTCGTCGTGCTTGGTTCGTTCGGTTTGTCTCGCAAAAATGTCCTCAAGAAAATTCTTCGTCGGAGGAAACTGGAAAATGAACGGCGATAAAGAGAGTTTGGGCGAGCTCATAATGACCTTGAACACGGCCAGTCTCAACGATGAAACAGGTCCATGGCGTTCATTTGATGTTACCTTGTTTACCTGAACAAAATATTTAGCAGGAAGCATTTCATTTTTTAGTTTTACGGATGAGTCCGATGTGTTTTGTACATACAGCTAGCTAATCGAGGTGTGAGAGTTGTATAGAAGCACCAGAGAAGGTTTGCTACGTAAAGTCACGTGACACTTTAAATTGATGGAGGGGCGTAAATATATAACGTTAACTAGTTTATTTTGTTATGCATTTGATTTTCTTCTATTACTGCATGTCAGTACAGTCACGTATTATTAAAAACCCCGCTGTAGAAAGCTTTGTGATCAGTTTTGCTCCTACAGATTCAATATTTGTCCTCTCCCATATCGCATATACCTAATAATGACATAAAGGTACAACTTAATAAATATATATGTAGCCAAATTATAATTGCCCTACTTCATGTGCATAGGAATGAATTGTAAGCCAAATTATTTATACGGAGGAAAAATCTAATGCAACCGAGGAAGAATATTTCACACAAAGTATATATAGTCATGTATTGTTTTTTTCATAATTTAGAGATGCAAATATTTCTGCATAGGCCTGCTATAGAAAGCTTTATGATTAAGTTACAATTTGTGGTCCTGTATATGTGTGTTTGTCTTGTTCCAAAAATCCCATATTTGTCATAAAAATGCATTAAAAATATAACTAAATGTTACCCAAGATGATATTTGCCCTATATAAATTTTTGTCTCATATGCTTAAAATATTTATTAGACATTATTATTGTCTAATAAATGTAAAAATAATAATAATCAAAAAATATATATATATTCCACACAAAAACTATGATATGAGGGTGAATACATGATGACAGATGTTTCGTTTTGGTTTGAACTGGTACGTATGCTGGCTTTCATAATCATATATCATCATAACAGAGGTTTTGTCTTCGTTGTTTAGAGGTGGTGTGTGGAGCACCGTCCATCTATCTTGATTATGTGAGGTCTAAGCTGGACCAGAGGATCGGCGTGGCTGCCCAGAACTCTTATAAGGTACCCAAAGGAGCCTTCACTGGGGAGATCAGGTATATGTGTGCTCATTGGTACCTTTTATAGTTTATATGAACAACCATTTATCACTGTCAGAACTCTAAAACCATATTTCACATTCTCTGCTTTGCTTCGGGGCTTTAGCCCAGCGATGATTAAAGATTGCGGTATCGACTGGGTGATCCTGGGCCATTCTGAGAGGCGTCACGTGTTTGGCGAGAGCGACGAGGTATTTTAATAGCAATCCGAGCCCTTTTATGTCTTTGCTTTTCTAGGCCTCTTAATGATGCATATTTGTGCTATTCTGCATTCAGCTCTGTTTCACTCTGATTGGATGTGATGTCCTTTGCAGCTGATTGGACAGAAGGTGGCCCACTGCCTAGAGAGCGATTTGGGTGTGATCGCCTGCATTGGGGAGAAGCTGGAGGAGAGAGAAGCTGGAACCACTGAGGACGTGGTGTTTGAACAGACCAAAGTCATTGCAGGTCATTTGGAAACACAAATGCCTGATTTTAACATCGTGATTCGGCAGAATGTTTTTATGTTCTAGGACTCGTACATGCATGTGAAACACAAATTTCTATATTTTATAGACAATGTGAAGGACTGGACTCGTGTGGTTTTAGCGTATGAACCAGTCTGGGCCATTGGTACTGGCAGAACCGCCACTCCTGATCAGGTAAACCTGTATTCATACTGTACATCAATCATATCATGGTTTATTGCACTTATTTCATACTTGAAAAATGCATAATGACTTTGAACTACAGTATAATGTTTATGATCATGTACTGTTGCTCTTAACTCTTAAAAAGAAATGTTTTATTGGTACTGATTGTTCCATAGAGCCATTCAGTTCCATAAAAGTTTATTTTTGTTGTTGAAAAAGATTCTTTCGATTATTAAATGTTACACTAAGAATAAATACACACACACAGACATATATAATAACTTAAATGGTACTTTGCAGAACCCAAAATGCATCTACGTTTTAAAAACCCTTTGAAAACCCAAATAATTTAAAATGAAGTCATCCTGTTATTTGTGTGCTGCAGGCTCAGGAGGTGCATGAGAAGCTGAGAGGATGGCTGAGAGCGAACGTGTCAGATGCAGTGGCTGACTCTATGCGCATCATCTACGGAGGTGAGACTGCAGTGTTCAGAACATCCTGTCTGTTCAATTCCGAGTGGCCTTAAAGATTCAGTTCCCCTAAAAACGAACATCCTGTGATTCCTGTCACTTGCTCAGCTCATGTCACGCCACATCCCATTGACCTGTGGACCTCAAAAGACATTCGGATAGAATGTCCGTGCATGATGCAATTCAATGAAAAGAAACAAGACTGCATTAACAGTTGGGCATAACCAAAACCGCAAATAGATGTGCTGTATTCTTTGACAAAAACAGATTTAAAGAAATGTCGCATTATCACTTGCTTACTAGTGGATCCTCTGCAGTGAAACAGCTGATAAATCATCACTATAATCCACACCACTCCAGTCCATCAGTTAACACCTCATGAACTGAAAAGCTCCATCAATAAGTCCCATCAATACCATTTGCTTCCAGCTAAAATACTAGTGCTTAATATTTATTGATTATGGACTAGTATTTTAGCTGGATTTATGCAATGTCCTCTATCCACTTTATAACATGTATAGACATCCATCTCCATCGACTCAATGCCGATTCCTTTTTACTTAATAACAAATACAATTTAAATGTATTACTCTCTTGGTAACTCACCAGATATGTTCATCTCTTCTCATTTCACAGGCTCCGTTACTGGAGGAAACTGCAAAGAGCTGGCAGCACAGCCTGACGTCGACGGCTTCTTGGTTGGAGGTGCTTCCCTTAAGCCAGAGTTTGTTGACATCATCAATGCCCGCTCTTAGAGATGCCCAGCCATTTTGTCGGTCCAGAACTACCACACTGCCCGATCAGTGTAAACCAGCTTCTTGTCATTCCAGCAGGTCTGAAAGTGCACTTTGTGCTTGTGTTGCTTTTGCTCACCTGCTTGTTAAGCAGTCGGGGTGGGATATTGGCCTGGAATATTAATCCCCAACAACTCCCTTGTTAGTTTATTGCTGCTGCACTCGAGTTAACTGCTGTGTTGTCTATGCACTTCCAGAGCACACTACTTGAAATCTAACATACTGTATTCTCCACATTCTTTAACGTGCGAGACCAGCGTCGAACGCTTAACTGAGTTTGTAGTGACTTGAGCACTTTATCCTCTGTAGAAATGACTACCTCGGTAGAAAATAAAAAATGTATTAATCCCGTTTTCTCTTGGTCTTTTTTTTTCTGATGTAATGCTGTGCGTTCTCAGATGTTTAAATTGTGTCAAAAGTAATATTCATGTTTTTATAATTCATTTTATATATTAAGATGCATCAAGCTTGAATTTACATATTTAAATGAGTCATACAAAGCCAATTTTCCACAAGCTTTAAGGTCTTAATGGAAAGTTTGTAACAGAATTTGTTTTAATATTTCTCAAAGATAATGTAAAAATGCTCATTTTACCGTCTTTTCAAAGCACTCTGTTCTGTGTACTTCCCCTTTAAATCTTCACAAGCTCCACTGACCCCGCCCCTCTTTTCCATCTTCAGTCACTCAGATGTCGGGGTAAATCACTACTGCTATGTTCATTAATACATTCATCAACAAAACACCTCAATCTCTTAGGAGTCTTGCTTGTCTCTGCGTCTCGGTCTGATGACGGCTCACTCAGGGCGGGTCTGAGGTAAAACACCGGTTCAGTCTGTGTGACACGCTGCTGTCAATCAACTATTGTGGGAGTGGCCTCAGTTGGTGTGACGCCACACCGACATGCATTTGAGAATGGCTTGATTTCAACTTATTTTTATTTAATTAAAAGAAAACTACTGGTGGATCTTCATCATTGTAGGGTGGGTGTGTACACACACTACCAACACACATTTCAGTCCAAACAGCTTGTAAAAGTGCAAGTACCACCAGATGACCCCTTTAAGTAAAACCACTAATTATTAAATGTTATTACAATTTTAGTTTTAAAATTTAATTTATTTCTGTGATGCAAAGCTGATTTTTCAGCATCATTAATCCAGTGTCATATGATCCTTCAGAAATTTAAAATACCATTTCTATTGAATATATTTGAAATGTAATTCATTCTTGTGATGCTAATTTTCAGCATGATCCTTCAGAAATTCATGCTGATTTGCTGCTCAAGAAACAGTTATTATTATCAAAGTTAAAAATCATGTCACTGTGTAATATTTCTGTGGAAATGCTTATATTCACAGATGAATAGAAACATGTCTTAACTGACACTTTTGATCCATTTAATGCGTCTTCTGAGAATAAAAGTAGTCATTTCTTTTAAAAACGTTTTTGTTTGAATGAGCTTTCTAATGCAGATGAAACATTTCAAACACTACCTTGCTCCATAATTGAGTATCTAAATGGCGAAAAGCCCTTTAAAAGTCCTCCTCCGCTTTTAACGACGAGAAGAAAACACACTTAGGAGCCCAAGGTTGACGAAAGTAATGACAGCTTTATTATTCCATAACATTATTCACTGACATGCCCGTCAGTTATGTGTTTATTTTTTATTTCTCTCCAGCTTGCTTTCATTTCCTTCTTTCACCACAATAATCTCACAAAATGATGAAAAGATAAGTCTCGAGTAAGGAAAAAGATTTCAGGTACGAGGGAACAAGCCAAGTCATAACCACAAGAAGGCAAAGGGGGAGAGGAGACGGATCGAACGACGAGAATGGAAGAAACACGTCTGTGCAAGTCCATGAGGGAGTGGTGTGCGTTGAGGGTGAGACTTTGCTACACAAATGTGAGCGAGTGAGTGTGTTTGGTCTCTATAAGCGTGTCTGTCGGTCCTGTTTTTAAATCAGATCTGTGATTGTTGTGTCTATCGTTCCCTACAGATTTGGACAGTGGTAGCCACACGCCATTGGTCGGGCCAGAAATGTGATGGCTCGCTAACAGATTATTTTATTCCATGCAAAAAAAAATTCCACTTCCCTTTTAGGATGGAGATCCAGGGTGAAAGTACATTTTAAGAGTCATTGCATGAGAAAACGAGGCATACCTAAGAAGATTAGGGGGTTATATTAGTTATATTTGCTGTATTGATTTATGTGGGGAGCCATGAGACCACTATACCACAACAAACTCCTTTCAAATCAATGACATTGATATACAGAAACAAATAGATTCTACACATATTATTTGAAATGTTTTATACACTAAAATGAGTAAAACACTTTTCATTTTTTATGTTAGAGGTTTAAAACACCCTATTTTTTTTAAATTGTTGATTTGAATGAATGAAAGTTTGTTTTAAAAGGATCTTTTTTTCTCAGCATGCCTTTGGGTCAGAGATGGACACAAAAAACAGCATCTGCGAAAGAGTATTGTTTGATAAAAAGCATCTAATGCCCCGGGCAAATGAACTGGACCCTGATTTCTTCACTGTCACTTCATCTCATTTTATTTTTCTATTCTCCTTTTTCCAAACTCTATTTATTTTAGCCTAGCTCTCATGCAACGAACCAAAAAAATTACATTTGATTTCTTTAGTGTGGCAAGTCAACCTAGACAGTGTTTTATTTATGTACATATTTTTAAAGATTACACCTGATTAAAATAAATCTCTCCTTTTATTCCATCTGAGTTAAATCCTTCTTTTTAAAATCCTTTGCCTTGTTAAATTCAAGGTCCGTTTTTCTGAATAATACGCATGCATGTCCACCCTGTGCACATGTTTCACTTGTGCATGAAGTTGTTCGGTCCAGGACCCACTGTGCATAATATTTGGTCTATCAAAGCCTGTCCACAGTCCGGTTCAGTTTAAATATATATACTTTAAGTGTCTGAGTCATCTTTTGTATTTCAGTGCAAATAGTGCTGATTTAATGCATTTTGAATGATTTGAGGGGACGTCAAGGGCCGTCAGTCGGTTCAGTGCAGTACATACTCTGTTTGTCAGTTGTTTTTTGTGTGATTTCGGGGTGGTGACGTTAGTATCACAGAGCGCTGGGGTTTCTGAAATTGTGCCCGGCAAATCGAGCCTGATCGCCCAGTTCTTCTTCAATCCTGTGAGGGAGGGAAATAACAGATTGGCAGAGATGGACATGGATTAATTATACAGGAACAGGAGGTGACAGAGAAACAGCTAGAAGGCTGTAATCAACAATGTTAATCAAAGTAATTATTGCTTTCTTATGTGGCCAACGCTATTTTTGAGACTGGGACTTTTTCAGGCAGTCATATTCATTTGCATGTGCTGATGCAAAATCAAATATTTCTAAAGAGAATTGGCTTTATTTAATGGAAGTCTATGGGACTTTTTAAACCTTTTTATCATAAAAACGACATAAAAAATGAAGAGGCAAATCAGTTAATCAAAGGGTTCAATGCTTGAAGAAGTACAAACAATTCTAGCAGTAACTAAAGTAAAAAAAAAAAAAAAACATTTAAATGAACAAATAAATATTATTGAATTGTAGTTATGTAATGTCAAAACCATTAATACTACTTTAATTAATAAAATTAAATTATTGTTCAATTCAATTATATTAAAATAAAACATTAAAAACTTAACATTTGAATAAATATAAATGAATAAAAGAATAAACACTAAACAAAATGACATGAAACTTTAACAAAATGTAAAATATATAAAAAGAGACAAATAAAACCATTAATAAAAACTTTGAGAATATTTCTGTGATCACTTTGCGAGCAGATTTTATAGTAACAGCCTATTTTTTAAAAACAGGCATGTGTATGACAATTTTGTGGACATTGTTTTTACAGGTTTGACCAAAAATAGTAAGACTGAATGCTCTCTTGCCTCATAAGTTGGTTGTATTTTGCGAGGCGCTCAGATCTACATGGAGCTCCTGTCTTTATCTGAAAGATAAGAGAAAAAGTGGTCGTTTGTTAAGCCAAGATTCAATTAAGATGCTTTTTAAAAAGGTATAATCTTTTTACATAATGGTGTGTACCTGTCCAGTGCAGAGTCCCACCACTAGATCAGCGATGAAAGTGTCTTCTGTCTCTCCTGAGCGATGGCTGACCATCACACCCCATCCGTTGGCCTGAGCGAGCTTACATCTGAGGGATGCACAGTTCAAAATGAGAAGATTAGGAGCTGGAAACGCTGGTAATGAAGTATGGTTTATGGGGGGTGATTTTCAGATTGACGTGTGTCTAGTCACTCACGCCTGGATGGCCTCTGTGACTGTGCCGATCTGGTTGACCTTCAGGAGCAGACAGTTGCATGCACGGTCTTCCGCAGCTTTCTCAATCCTCTTTGGGTTCGTCACGGTCAAGTCGTCGCCCACGATCTGGATCCCCACAGAGCCCGTCATGTTAGTCCAAGCGGGCCAGTCGTCCTGATCGAATGGGTCCTCAATGGACACCACTAGCAATTAAGACAAGAACAAAAGATACTTTTATTTAGCAAGAAAGCATTACATTGTTAAAAGTGACAGAATGAATCATTATAATGCTACAAAATAGTAGCATTATAACTGTCCTATCCTATTTCCAATTTACCTGGGTAGTCGTTGACAAAGGTCTGGTAGATCTCTAACAGCTCGTCGCTGGAGATGTGTCTGTCTGGGTTTGGAGGAGACTTGAAGTCGAGGTCGTACTTGCCGTCACGGTAGAACTCAGAGGCAGCTACATCCATCCCAATCACGATTTTATCTGTGAAGCCGGCCTTGTCTATGGCTGTCTTTATCAACTCAAGTGCTGTGGGATGTGATAGAGCCAGTAATGGATAAATTGATTATGATGAAATTGGATCACACACTCAGACAAGGTGATAAAGCTTTTCTAGCGTGCCGAGCTCTACCTTCGCTGTTCTCCAGGATGTTTGGAGCGAATCCTCCCTCGTCGCCAACGTTGGTGGCGTCTTGGCCGTACTTCTCCTTGATGACACCCTTCAGCGTCTGGTAGAGCTCCGCTCCGACGCGCAGGGCGTCACGGAATGACTCCGCCCCCACAGGAAGAACCATGAATTCCTGCATGGCCAGCTTGTTTCCGGCGTGAGAGCCTCCGTTGATGACATTAAAGGCCTGACGAATGGATTGAGAAGACGTGCCTAGTCAGTCTATTTCCCTAGATAATCAAGAGAAAATAGCTACAGATGTGAATTATGATGTTGCGAACTGAAGGCATGCAGTTGAGAAATGAGTTTTCTTACAGGAACTGGCAGCACTAGTTCTGTGTTTCCTGCCAGATCAGCAATATGACGATACAGAGGGACGCCCTTTTCTGCCGCACCGGCCTTACAGATGGCCAGAGACACTCCCAGGATGGCATTAGCTCCAAACTGGGCTGTGGACATGATGAACAGATTTCAAATGGAGGCCGTATTTAAAAATCTCATTTTTATGCGATTTATACACTAGTTTCATTGAATAAGAATTTTTTTTTCCCCCAAAACAATGTAAATTTTGTACTGAAATTATTCATGTTTTTTTTTTTCTTACTGTGTATTTTAATTATGTACATACATTTACTAAATATTTACATGTATATATTTATATTAATATAAATTATATTTTAAATAAACATTTAATAAACATATATATATATATATATATATATATATCCAGTACACACAGTACACAC
>JAUYWG010000568.1:0-13713 GCA_034779775.1 Enteromius afrohamiltoni | reverse complement strand
ACTAAAGAGAACCAACATGGAGCTGGTAATCTGAAGGTCTGGAGTGATTCTGGATGAAGGAATGGTCTCTTTTCTCTCATCAGGTGTTCTCTCATTCATACTGTATATTCAATTTGCATGTACATGTATCTTATTTTAAGGATGTTTAGATATTTTAATGCCATGACTTAATGAATTTAACTTTTTGCCCCAATTTAGAACCTTTTAAGGCCTAATTGTAGAATTAAGGTCTTTTTAAGACCTGCAGAAGCCCTGTTCATCAATATCACCTGAAAGAATATACGCTACAAGTGCACATTCAATCAGACCCAATTCTTTTGTTATTTACAATTCTCAGTAAAAAAAAGACATAAATGTACATTTTGGGTGAACTGCTCCTTTAAGGAAGTAAACAAGGTCAATTCTGATTTGATGCTGACTAAAGAAAACAATCCAACAGAAGTTTGTAAACACCAATCATTAATTCGCCAAGCGCCAAAAGCTGCTACTGTAAACAAAGAGCCTCGGCGTGCTTCTGCAGATGAAGAGAGATGTTGAGAGAAACAGGCTGATTTAGTCATTCTGGGCCGCTCTGGGAGCACGAGGCCTCCGCGAGCCGGATCAGAGATTAGCATATGTATGGTTCTCACTGCAGGCAGCTCAGCGCAGGCACACAAAGAGCTGTCGGAGAGCACCAGGTGGTGCAGAGACACACAGCCATGTGCTCTCCAGCCTTAGGTAGCATGTGCACACACCTACACACACACACACACACACACAGAGCGACAGGTGCAAACTGCTGCACCTCCAGAAAGAACTCACTCCACACAACGCCAGCCAGAACTTTCTATAACGGCAGACTGCCACGAAACATCGGGCCTTTGTGATGGCTTTGTTTCAGGGGAGGTGAGGGGTCTCAGCAGAGCTAAACCACCGAGCGCTCAAAGACTTCATGATACTAATGAATAAAGGAAACAAATCCCAGTAAGAATAAACCTCGTTACACACAGATGACCATTTCGACCAGTCAGAAACAGCTCAGCTAACGAGCAAAACCGGCCTTCAGCTTACAATGTCGAAAAGAAATCCAATATACTTGCTTAAATAGACATTTCTGAATTATTTACTGTTGCAAAAGACATTTTAATTACTATTGCGTGTTATTTTAGATATTAAAACAGGCATTTATTTATTGGTGCATGTTATTTTATTTATTGTAAGTCTTATTTTGAATTATTTACTGGTGCACATTATTTTAGATACTTAAAAAGGCATTTATTTATTAGTTTATGTGATTTTCAATATTACAAAAATATGTTTTGTGAATTATTTACTGGTGCAGATTATTTAATATATTTAAAAAATATATTTATTTTATTGGTGCACTTTATTTTAGATATTAAAAAGACTTTTATTTATCGGTGCATGCTATTTTAGATATGAAGAAAAATTCAGTTTAATCAAAAATGTAATTTACATCACCTCTGCAGTGAATAACATTACTGTTATCAAACTTTTTTTCCTTTTCCTTTCTGTGTACAATAAAATATTAAAAGCACTGGAAAGGCACCTATAAATCCGTATTTTTTCAGATTTGTTTTTGAATTCATATTTTAAAAAATACCTTAATACGCAAATATCTTAAACACTCTCCATTATAAATTAATAAATTGATCCTTGGTTGATAGAACTTTAATACCCTATTTAAATTGGAAACACGTCAGATTATGGAGATTATGAGAACCATTTCATGCTGATTCCCCTCACTTGTGTGTTAATTACCTAAATAACAACGTCATTAAAATACAAAAGCATTTATTTTAAAGAAAGAACAAATAAAAATTGGTCACTTATGGTCATTCTGTGTTTGTGAAATACTACTTTTTTGAGAAAGGTATCAATGCATCAATATCTGAATAATATTTTGCTATGAATGACATTAAGTGTGATGTTTCAGGTTGATTCATCAGGGCACAAAGGTCCAGATAATAATGTTTCAACAAAAATTTAATCATTTGCTCCATATCTGCAGCAACTTTCCTTTTACGTCACTGACCTATTTTATAACTCTTGGCTTCGTTCTGTCATGTAACGCCCACTTTTTCAAATAAATCAATCCCTGATGGGTAAAATCAACATGTTTTCTTGTTTAATTTCTGATAATAGTAAGTAAATCGTTTGCGAATAACATTTCATGCTAATTTTGAGCTATAAGCCTTAAAACACTTTACAAGCATTCTTTTACTATTTGATCACTGTGTTTGTAAAACAGCAGTATTAGTACCATAAGTCACTAAGATATAATCTCCAGTTAGTTAGCGATGATTTGTAGATGCAACTTATATGATGTGTGTGTCTAATGCAATGACAATCAGACACTGTAGTTGTCTAATTATTTTAGGGGTTATTAAATGTGAACTGTGAAGCAAACTGCATGTGACACTGACTCACCTGTGTGGCTTTATCACTCATACAGGACGCCTGGGGATGATACGGCTCTCGCGGCCACTGTCCAATTAGGTACTGCTCAGGCAGCTTGTCCAATGAGGGCGGCTGTCGACCGGCTGATCGGGCTTGTGAGAAAAGAAGAGGCGTTTGGGTTATGTATGCCGTGGACAGCGATACGAGACATTACTGCACTGCAGTGACAGGGAGGAAGTTGGTGGGAGTTGGAAACTGATGAGCTTTTGCCTGCTCTGTCATAACGGTAGTGAAACAGAAAAAGAACAGATGGTATTTATGATGGAATGGAAGTAACAGTTGATGTTTACATTTTTTTCTGGTGAAAATGTGACCATGCAAAACATACTTTCTTACAGGACTAGTTCAAATAGTTCTATAATAGTTTGATCTCTAAATGTGGCTCAGATCGCCCTGGCTGTGTTTCCTTTCATTTCATGGTGCATCAGTCACAGATCACAAAACAGTAAAATGAATAATAATAATAATAATAACCTATAATAATAATAATAATAATATATTTTCTAAGATGTTTCTTATGTGCATCAAGGCTGCATTTATTTGATCAATCAAAATTTACTCGTGTAATGCAAAGCTGAATTTTCAACAGCATTTCTCCAGTCTTCAGTGTCACATGATCCTTCAGAAATCATTCTAATATGCTGATTATCAGTGCTGGAAACTGTTGTGCTGCTTCAGATTTTTTTGGATATGCACTACCATTCAAAAGTTTGGGGTCAGTAAGTTTTTATTCCTTTTTTTATTTAGCTAGGATGTTTTAAAGATTAATATCGTTAGAAAATATTTCTATTTTTAATAAATGCTGTTTACTTTTTATTCATCAAAGAATGCTGAAAAAAAACAGTTTCCAAAAAATGTTGATTTTTAAAGGATCATGTGACACCTTAGACTGGAGTAATGACTGATGGAAATTCAGCTTTGCATCACAGATATAAATTATATTTTGAAGTATATTAAAATAGAAACCCATTATTTTAAAACGGTAAAAATATTTCACAATATCGCTTTTTTGAACATAAACATCTTTTAAAAAAATGACAAATCTTATTGTTTCCAAACTTTTAACTGGTAGTATATACACACACACATTTCTAATATTAGTTCATATAATTTAATAATACACAATTCACAATTGTGATTTTGGATTCACAAATATTTATGTATATATATTAGGCTATATTATATGTGATACATAATGAAATTATGAAATTTGCACACATCTATATATTTATATATATATACACACACACACACACACACCATACATGTATTGTATTGTGTAATATCATATTATGTATTTGTATAAAAGCTACTAAATTTCTAAAATTTAAATCTATTACCTGAAATGAACTGATTGTCTACAAATGAGTGTTCTCACATGAAAGTTACACTCTCAGGACACACAAGGAGGAAATGAAACGAAGTGAAACAGCTCACAGTGAAACCCACACGCATATATACACATGCACCAACAGCTGAAATTCAAAACAAGTCGCTTGCATGCAGCCCACAGAGCGATTCCTGTGAGTGTTTGCTCTCTGCTCCAGCTCTGCAAACACAAATGTCAAAGCCTATGCAAAACAGCCAACAAAATGGCACTGTCGGTTTACCCTCTGCTCATTGTTTTACACCATTGTAGCGAAAGAAAGCAACTCTGCAAGTGACACTCATTATCAGACGTGTCGCAGCACGGCCGGTTACAGTTCAGGCCTCGAACACTGAAGCGCTCTGAATGATAAGAATCAACTCTAAAACATTTTCAGCCCAGTACACACACCTTTTCTCAATGCGCTTGTTGGGGGACGGCTACACTACATTCACTTGCAGATTGCAGCGAGGCAGCTGCAAGGTCTTTGTGTGAAGGAGAAGCGTTTCAAATGCAAATCTTCACAAGCATCAGGCACTCCATGAGGACGGGAGATAGAGAGCTGTCTGACTTAATAGGTACAGCCTGCCTGGTCAGAACCATTTAGACAATAGCTGTTAACTCGCATAAGATCGGGAGGTAAAAATGTGAACTACTGTCAAAACCTAGTTTTTAAAATTCTTCGCAGAACTTGCACAATGAAACACTTGTGAACCATTGATAACACAATGAAACCCGAGGAGATAAGACAATGGCCATGTTCAGAATGGAATACCAGCTTACTAACTGTATATAGTATGTACTTAGATTGTACAGTAAAACACAATGCCAAGGTCTCCAAAAACAATGTTGTCACATGACGTCGCATGTTAAATTCAACAAGTAGTATGAAGTTATGGTCCATTCAAGTCAAGTCGGAAAGGCTGTATTTACTTTGGATGTATGTGAACACTACCACAAAATCATAATTACATCTTTAAGCCCTGAGTGGGTCATGTTAGTGAGAAAACATGCCAGACGCAATAGCTGCAGCAGTTTGATTATTGTCTTAATTTACATTTAGGAATGTGTAACAATGTAATTTACAGCAACTTCAGACTAAAAATGCATAAACTCACTGATGCGCATTCTTTATTCTGCATTTTTTTTTAACTTGTTAATTGTTTGTTTTTGTAGAAAAGGTAAATATTGCTCAAAACAGTGATTTAGCATCGTAATTATGACGTCACAACTCGTAAATATAAACGTCGCAGGAACACACATACTAAAAAAAATACTTAATATGGTAATATTTAAAAAAAAATATATATATATATATATATGTAGGTTTGGAAGTCTGATCAAAAAATAAATCGAAACTAAAGAGACTTCCAGTTCATCAATCACACTCGATTTGGAAGCATTGCATTGTGGGACAGCTGTCCATACAGGCAACACCGTGCACTATATACAGTGCAAAAGAGTAGTATGTTAGTATGCTATTCGAAACAGAGCATGTGCTTCTACAGAATCAGAAGAAGCAAAGATGTGCGTGTCATCTAAAGAATCATTCAAAGGTAAAATAAGTAACATGCAATGTAGAGTCAGATGGTAATTACTGAAAATTTGATTATATGATTGTATAATATCTTAGTCATTACACAGCTACCGGTCAAATAAATGGAATATGGATGATATTTTAAGCAGCTTATCCTAAAATTGCAAAGTGGGGTAGGAAATCAATTGACTAGGAGATTAATAGATTATGCAGTGGCATTATTGTGAGACATAAATGTCAAATGACACCATTTTGGCCAATCCGAATCACTATGAACATTTTGTATCATTCTGAAATATACAGAAATACAAGAGAAAAGAGAAAGAAAAATACTTAAATGGCCATAATAATGTAACAACTAATGTTCTTTTAACAGAAACACACTGTATATTAACACACAAAGATCTCAGACGACCACAGAAATGTGTTGTTGGACTGGATGGGGGTCTCAAGGGCCCTAATCTTGGTCTGGATCTTAGTGGGTCTAGGTTTGGTTTGGGTGCTGTCTCTAACTTTGATATAATACAATGGCTTTCATTTTTCTATTCATTTCCTAACTGTTTTTGAATGTTTCTGACTGTAAGTATGACACTGGGCAACACACTAAAAATTACTTAAGGCTATAATAAACATCGTTGAGGCAAATCAGTGATTTAAATGCATACGATATATCAAATATCTATAAAACCTGAGGGAAAAAAGTGCATTCAATTAATATCCAATGTGAAATAGGTTGTTAAATCAAGCCCACATTTAGTTATATCCATACGCAATGGTTGCAAAAACAAACAAACTTGGGTTAAAAATGGGTTAAAATGACAAAAACATCATGCATTTACAAATTATGATGTTGCTGTTACTTGTAATAAAAGCTTACCTTTCCCTGCTGTTATAAAGGGAGTCTCTGATGGGATCCTGCTGGGTTTAGTGGTTTGCTTCATGTTTGCAGCATGTGATGATGATGATGATGATGATGATGATGGACTTCTGCTGTGTCTTGAAGAGGAGATTGATGACGCCTGATCACTCCATCTCAGAGGAACACTGTTATTAGAGTCAGGCTGAAGTCTGGAGTTACTGCTGCACTTAGTGCGTATATGTGCACGAGACACAATAATAAACTCCAGAACGAGAACTGAAAACGTGTTCATGCGAAAAGCCGATTAATTATATTACCCTCCCTTCCTATTAACCTACTGTACGTACGCGTACAAGCCTGTAGTTTCCTATTAGACTCTGAATTAAAGTAAACGCAAAGTTCAGAAGCAGGTCCAAACTCCCCAATGTCCCTGCGCTGACAGATGAGTACCAGTAAAGGCAAGTGGGCGGGATTAAGGCACTTGCACGCTAAATCTGATTGGAGCAGAAAACAGCTATGCTTGTTCCTTATTGGCTTATGCGTTCCGTCTTGCAGCGAAGAACCAATGAGATCGCTGCTGGGGTGGAGTTTAGGCAGACTGGCTTGGAGCTGGGGAACGTTTTTTTGTGTTCATATGGTCTGAACAGAGAAAGTGTGGGAGTTTTGTTCGCATTCTGGAAATCATTACTTGAATTATCTTAAAGGAATACTTCAAAAGAAGGAAAAAATATATTTTCTCAGCCTCATTTAGTTTCAAACTCATAATGACGAACGCAAAAGCTCACGTTGACTCCATCTGTTCAGCTCCAAAAATGGCAAAAGCATAATGAAAGTAGTTTTTTACAAACAGGAAGCTGTTGTACGTAAATTGTGTGTGAAACAAACCAACATTTAAGTAATTATTAACCGAACACCTTCTCTTCTTCCTCATTTTCTTGTTAACAGAATTCACTCAAATGGCGTTGGGCCCGATGCACACTTCGATGGCAATTATAGCAAAAATGCCATTAGTTCTCATGACAAAGCACATCCAAATTCTCCAAGAGAAGGCTGTAGTCAAGGGTGTCCTCAGGAATTTCTATTTGTTTTGTTCTACACCATAAATTACAGCCATAGCTCAAAAGTGAATTGGATGTATGACTGAAATTTATGTTGCAGAACAAAATGTGAAAGTCTCAGCAAGTAATGTTAACCACAGACCATATTTAACCATATATTACTCAAGGATCCCAAAATAAACGCTATGCACAAAAAGAGTCTCCAAAATGCTAATAGTCTTTCTGGTCTAATGACTACAAACTCAATGGTGTTATTGTCATGCAAAATGCAAAGAAACAAGTAAACAAAAATATATGTAAAATAGGCTTCTCTGATTGAATCAGTTCGTTGTTGTTTTTTTTGTAGATTTCAAACTCGATCTGAACAGTTTAACTCTGCTACTGCATATAATAAAGACAATTCTGCATTCAAAACTCCTTCAAAAAAATGTTTTAATAACATTAGTCATCAATGTCATTTCTTTTTGCTTTTCAAAAAAATAAAGACACAATCACTTAAATAGTTAGGATGTTAAGTTGTTGCATTGATTGTGCAATAAATTAAGGTAAGCATTTAATTACCCTTGGATCCCAAAATGCAACAGTTAGCCAGAACTTGTTAAACAACAACAAAAATCACTTTGTGTTATTTGTTAAAAGCAATTTTTAAAACAAACTGAATAGATACTGTACTACTTTCCGGTGAAGATGATTTGGCCTGTGTCGTAGATCTCTGACAAATCAAATTTTCAACTGAGGTTCAGTGCGGAAAACGGAGTAATATGCAATAAATACAGAATAATAAAAGAATATAAACTGCTAAACTCAAAGGCAAGTAGTGGAAGGAGTTATGGACCATGTGAAAGCACTTTCCGAGATATAAACCAAACATTCCTTACGTGCAATCCTCAGGTTAAATTACTGTGGCATCTCTTTCTCGGTCTCTGAAGGTGATACTGAAATAGTTTATCCATAGGAACTCCTGCTACTTGACCACCAAGTGCGTAGGTCAGACATTCTCATGGATTCTCTCTCGAGAAAGTCAGATGTCTGAGAAGACATAACTGCATGTGGGTGGCTGATTTAATCATGGGTAACATAATCCTAACAGTCTAACTGCTTTAGTTCCTGTGACAATAGAGCACCTGTCGTCAACTTCAATACCAGCGAGGTGTGCAGGTTACTTCAGAAAAGACACATATGCTCGTCTTTCTGAAGTTGTGAAACTGTGAGAGCTTTGCCATCATTACTTACAGTACTAATGTTGGTAGCTGGTTTCTAGCAATGTGTGAGATTTAAGTTAGAAAACAAAGGCAGAATGCCTTTATATGCTATCAGAAGGCACCAGGTTGCCTGTGGTGTCCAGCTGCATGCATTTACAGGTGCAGGCCGATACGGGGCACTCACTGTGATCTCTGAAATAAAAGAACATATATCTGCAGTTAAAATGTTATAGTTAATACTATAAACTACAGTACAAAAGATTGGGGTTGGATGTATTTCACCAAGGCTGCACGCATCTGGTCAAAAATGCAATAAAAGCCAAAGTATTAATGATCTGTTGTCTTTTTGAATTTATGCAAAGGTGAATTTTCAGCGTCCTTACTCCAGTCTTTAGTGTCACATGATCCTTGAGAAATCATTTTAATATGCTGATTTGCTGCTTGCATAATAGTTTTGTGAAAATTCAGATTTTTTTTTTTCAGCATGCTTTGTTAAAACGAAGTTTTAAAATAATTTACATGAAATTGAAATCTTTTGTTACATCATAAAACGTCTTTACTGTCACTTTTCATCAACATACTGCATTCTTTTTGAATAAAAGTATAAACCTTTAAAAAAAAAACTCACTTTTGGACAGCATGACCAAAGGTCATCAAATAAATGGCACGATACGGGTGAATATGAGTCCTACCTAAACCAGCTGAGCATGTGACCTGCATGACCACCATGCCGGCAATTGTGGCACCAGGTGAACCAGTTATTGAACTGTGCAAGTTTTTTGTCTCGTGTGAGATCAGCTTTCTCTTCTGCTTTTCCTGTGCCTGATAAGACAGATGGGATGAGTCTCACAGTGAACAGAACACATTTACACTATGGTATAACAAGAACAACTTTAAGTGTTCTGTCTGTTACCTGGGCAGCTGGACACAGGGGTACCCATGTTCATTAAGCAGAGGGCACAACGTGGTAGTGGTTTACGACAACCAGGGCAACTGGTGACCTTAGACTTTGTGGGTGAACCGCTGACCCCGTACTGACTGAATCCACGGCCCTGATGAGGCATCGCTGAGCAGCTGTATGATATAGACTTTCCACAGAAGTTACAGCTCACAAACACCTGCAAAGAACGTATGTGAAAGAATCAGAATAAATAAGAAAAATAATAGAAGAAATCAGATTTATCACATGGTCACTCATATGACACTTGTATATTTACAAGCTGCCCAATCAGATCAATATATAAAAAAAGGCTAATACTGACTGATACAAATGTGTCAGTGATCAGGACTTAACAACCGCCAGAAATAAAAAACAACTTGGTTCTAGCCTGTGCAAGTGGTTTTGAGCTGGGATCCAATTTGCTCCTATGAATGTCAAATTCAGCTCGTTTATGCCAAAACCTCCAGGCGTCCAACAGGTTGCGATAGTTCTCGATCCAGCACTGCACCCGAGGGTCCTTCAGCACCTCTCCTGGGGAGCCCTGCCACCACAAACACCACATAAATCAACATTTATCACACGCAGGCAGAGCTCAATCCACACGCAAAGTCACGCTTTTTTTTCTTCTTCAGCTTGCTTTCTAATCCAGCTGTCGTAATGTATATTACGAATATATGCTGACTCAGTCAATAATAGCTTTCACTTTGGGTAAAAGCATCTGCTAAATGCATAAATGTAAATGTACAACAATAAGATTCACCTTATTCATTCATTTGTTTGCATTTACCTTTTTATGTATAATTGCTTCTGTAATATAAACTACTGTTTAGGGTAAGATTTCTCTGACAGATGTTAATACTTTTAACCAGCAAGCATGCATTAAATTGATCAAAGGTGACAGCAGAGACATTTATAATGTATCAAAAGATTTCTATTTTGAATAAGTGTTCGATACAACTTCCTGTTATTTAAAAACGCTGAAAAATGTATCACTGTTTTTACAAAAATATAAAGCAGCACTGTTTTCAACATAAGTAATACCTCTTTAGCTGTATTACTCTATATAAATTCTATTTTAAAACATAACGTATTTTACCACAGTATTACTGTATTTTGGTCCAATAAATGCAGCTTTGGTGAGCATGAGAGACTTCCTGCAAAAACATAAACTGACCCTAAAGAAGGTTGCTCTTTTATGTAACTGTCTTTTTCATGTATTGTTCTGTTTCTAGACATTCGCTTACTTTGAGCATGCAGAAACTGGCCGTCTGCACGTCTCCGGTTCGGTCTACATAACTTTCCATGAGATCCACTCCATCTTTCGTCAGACCTGTCAGCAGGATGCCCTCCAGATTACCAGCCTCCTTCATCTCATTGGTCAGCTTGTCTATGTAACGAGGCAACTTAAGGAAAAGTTGGAAAATTGACAGGGAATTATATAGTGCACAATGAGCCCCGGATAAACTCAAGAGTGAGCGGGTCTTACCTGAGCGTCATTTAGAAACATACAAGCAAAGGCCACCCTGTCCCTGACAGCCACACGACTCTCATACTGTAAAACACAAAACAGCTTTTATTAAATAATTAACCTCAATATACAGCAACTACAACTTCATATTTTCAATTCAGTGTAATACTGTATATTCTTTTAAGCACAACGCTGTATTTTTTTATTAACATACCAGGACAGCATCGTAGGCACCAGGTTCACTGGTGAGGAAGGCAAACATGATACACAGGTACGGCTTCTTCAGCTGAAGTCTGAGAGAGCTGCACATCTCTCTCCACAGAGAGTTTTTCTCATCAGTGTAGCCTGACAGAGCCATGGCCACCACGTTCAGGTTCAGATCACCTGATCACAACAAGATCAAGGGTATTATAGGCAACTATTTAGTTTTAGTCGAGAAAAAAACATTTTCATTGCTTAAAGTAAAATTAACATTAACAGAAATAAAAAAATAAACACTTTTTTGTTACTTTAAGTACTAAAATAAACTAAAAGTGATTAAAAAAAAAGCTACATAAACATTTATAAATATAAAAAGACAAAAATTAAGTGAAAATAATTAAACATATATATATATTGAGAAAATATTAAAATATATTATAGTATTATAAAAATAATGGAAAAACAAATAAAAATATATATATATATATATATAAAATACAAGTTGTTTGCATAATATATGTAGGTGTACTGTGTTTATTTATAAAAAAAACATACACGTTTGTACATGTATACACATTTATATAATCATATTTTTTATTGTATATAAATATATTTTATATATAAACAGCATATTTTCCTTAAATCTAATCAATAATACTCGTTTGGTGTTCTAAGGAAGAAAGAACAATATATGACATTTGGATGAGTGCAAACAAAACACAATGTATGGCAAAAGCCTTATGGCAGTATGTGTACAAAAAAACACACCCTTTATCAAGACAATAAAAGATTCGATCTGTTTACCAAAGCCAAAACAAATTATGCTTAGTTAAAACCCAAACAACGGGCAATTATGAATGATAAGCAAACAGCTCCATACACCGTATGTATCTACAGCTTTAGGGCTTTTAATAATAAACAGGTATCATTGTACAATATGAGCCATGCTTTTGTCAGTATATAAGGATCACTTTTAATTTCAAACAGGCGGCTGATGGTGTTCAGTGTTTCTTTCTAGCCTGGATTTCACACAGTGCCTCTAACATTTATCCAAGGGCAGGACTTCCTGTGAATCCCCTAACCTAAAGAAACATGAACAAGCTATTCAAAACTGCCCATACTTCCTCCTATTTAAATAACTCACCAATAGAGATCAATTATATATTGTTATCAGCCAGTAAACACATATCAGGCTCATTTTCATCAATTCATACTGTGTATGTTTATTATGTATCTAGTTATCCTTATTAGAAGGAAAGAAATATAGAATTGTATATATTTTTGATCAGGGTTATTAAAAACAAAAATAATAATAAAAATGCAAATAAAAAAAGTTTATAAATATATTATAAAAAAATAAATAAACGTAATTTATAGGGGATGTCATATATTTAAATACATATTTGATTTTATTATTTAAATTTTATTTTTTATTTTATGATTTGTCCGCATATCATTAAAAAAATGTTTAGCTTCAGTTAAAAAAAATGTTTTAGATGTGACACTCATATGTCCAGGTAACAGTTCGACCCAAATTAGGAGGAAAGAAAAATAGAATTATATTATATATATATATATATATACACACATATAAAATTAAAAAAAATGAATTACAACTAAAACAATAAAAAAATGCACTATATACGCTATATTGTGAAGGAAAGTATAGTTAATTGACATAAAAATTATGCCAAAAACAATCTTAAAAATATGCTTTACTTTTGCTGCAAAAAAAATATTTTTCGTGGTTGACCAGTTCTTGACATGTTTTGTGAGTTTTCTAGTTACTGTAACTGGCTGGACAATGGTCCTTGGGTCCTGTACCTTTCTCTGCTGAAGCTCCTTTGTTCAGAATCTGAATGGCCCGTCGGATGTCCAGGTTGAAGAGGGCGACAGCAGCGCCTCTCTCCCACTCAGCCTCCTGCTCCAGAGACTTCAGGAAGGGCTCCACATCGATGTCGGGCCCCCGACTGATCCAGCCACACAGCTGCAGGGCCAGACTGCGCTCCTCACTGTGGTACCGCGGCACATCAGTCTGCCTGTCTGAACCCGACCAGCAGCGCCGTGTCTCTGTAGTGCCTGAGAGACAGACAGTTCTTTTGAGTGCCTCCAGTGACAGAGACCATGAGGCTTGACTGAGGCATTCAGCAGATAGCTATGAGAAATACTTGAGCTCATCTGTAACACAATCATCATGTTCACGGAAAATGTGATCAGAACAGACATTGGGCTGTTTACACTTACCAGAGCTAGACTTCACAATGTTTTTGATGCCTGAGTAGATGAGCGACTGCTTATTGCTCTGTTGCTTCTGCTCCACGTTTTCAGTGTACTGTTTCATAAGTAAAACTTGCATAGGAAATACAAAGATTTCAAATAGAACAATACCATATAAAAAAAGAATACAGCAACAAAAATTAACAAATCACTCCAGGAATTCACAAATAATAAATGAATATAAATTGTGAACATTTCTAAAAAACAAACTTTGATATTTTCCTTTTATGAGCTGTAAATTCTTATCAAAATTAAAACAAATATATATTTTATATGTAATCTTAAATCAAGAAAAAAAATGTTTTTTGAGATGCACCTGTATGTGTAAGTATGTGTATAATATAT
>JAUYWG010000567.1:0-13718 GCA_034779775.1 Enteromius afrohamiltoni | reverse complement strand
ATATATATATATATATATATATATATACATACACACACACACACACACACACACACACACACACTAGATAGAAAGGGTACACATACATATATTATCTAAATGTATTTGTCATCAGTCTGTAGTCCTATAACTGACATGATATCTAGTAACAAACCTCTTGCTAATTTCATTCCAGATCCTTCTGTGCTCTTGGGAAATTAGGGTTTCCATGGTGACCTCAAAATGACCCATGGCTGACAGCTCCTTATCTCAGTGTCTCCAGTGCTTAGCTCAGTGCCAGGCAATCGCAGACTCCAGAGGACCAGCCGAGGCAGGACTGCGTGATCATTTTGTAGCAGCCTTTTTGCGAGCCTAAGATTATTGTTACCTACATTTGATTACTATTATAATTATTGTATTGTAACTGTTTGTTAATATTTTGGTTTCGTATGTAAAACTACAGCTATAGTACTGATTTCCAACTATGTATTTTTCTCTTTTTTTTAAATGAAATTCCCTTTGTTTGTTTAAAAATATATAAAATTTCCCTGAAGAATTTAATTTCCTCACAAATATTTAATTTGTTTCTTACTGTCCACTGTTTACTGTCACTGTTTACTTGATTACTGTCAGTCATTTCAGCACATTAGCACATTAGTAACACTTTTGTTTTTAATACTTTTGTAGTCTAATCTGCACATTAATCATCAACGGCATTTCCTCAAAGAATGTACCCAGATCGTCGCGTCCATTACTATCTCGTAAACCTTTCGTCATCATCGCTGTTAAAGAAAAATAACATCATAATTCAGGCCATTTAGTTTGTTGTGATTTTACGGTGCTGAATAGTCCATTTCCATACAACTTCTTCCTACAGTTAAATTAAAACCACTAGTTGATTCAGATGAGATGCCCTTCTTTAAGACTAATGCACACCTTATATGTAATACATCTTTAATGCCAAAATTCGATTTCAGACTTTTTTAACTCAAAAAAGAAAGGCAAATGACTGCTCAACCGAAGAGTTTGCCTGCTCCTCATGTTTGCACTGCCATATCTGCTTTATAAAATATTTAAATACTTTTTTCAACTGTTTCTTGGTAAAAGTGATTTGATTGATTGAGCCAGTATATCTAAATAGTTGTCATCTAAACATAATTTCAGAACGAGCATAGAGCGATTTAAATGATGCTGTCCTTGAACAAACCAAAACGCTGCTGTGTGCTTTGCTTCTTTTTTTTTTTTTTTTTTTTTAAAGCAAATCACACTGAATGATTTACCTTAAAGCTGTGCTTCCAGTAGGTCACGTGACCGTCATGAGGTTGGAGGTCTTATTTTGATCCACAAATAAGAATGTGCCATTATGTTCCTTTTAGTGTTGTGCATCCCAGTATTGATTCAATGTAAAGTGGCCCATTGGAGAACGCTGTGGGATGTTTGTTTGTGTTTTATGTGCATCAGATAAATCTGTTGGTTTGAAACCATCTCATCACAGTATTACATGCAGGATTCTACCATACTCTTTGTGCTCCTGAAATGTACCAGTGTGGCTGAAAGAGCTTGTTTGTTTTATTTAAGGGGCTTTGTAATTTATATGAAGTCATTTCACAACAATAAGGTGATTGATTTTTGCCAATATTACAAATATTACAAATCATGAATTACATGTATACCACATAATCATGTTCTGTAAATTATAATCGCCATTATGAAATATGTGCTCACGCCGTGCATATTTGCATGATTTCTTTCTTTCCAGATCTTCAAAGATGGCACAAAAAAGCAGGTCTGTAATCTGATTTGAAATGATGTGAACTGAAAGAACAAAGGTTTTGTAAGAAGCAAACATTGTTGAGAGAAATAACACGTACATCATTGTCATCTGTGGTTCACAGGCAGGACTGTGTGACTGTGGTTTTCCCTTTTATCCTGCTAATTAACGTATTTTATCCTCTCAGGGAACTTGCTCTCATTTCACTTTCTGTTAAAAAGCACAACTCAAATGGACAAACTTGTTAAAGCAGAAGCTTCTTTAATGGGCAAGGTAGCATCATCTGTTCACCTGTCGTGAGGTTGATTTATGAAGAATACAAGAACTGTGTGGCTGATCTGTTTCAGTATGTAGCCAAGTTCCTTCTCTTGATCACATGCCGTCTGTGTTTACCTGAAATCTCTTCGAGATTCCCTTTTCCATCCTCGGTTTTTGTATGGGACAAAACCCGAAAGAAAGGGCAGAAATCACTGGCAGGAGTGTTCAGAGAGTGTGAGCCAAGTGACTTTGAGTGGCTCTTAACAATTAGTGGAATGTACTATTTATACTGTATTAGAGACAAGCAACTGTACAAGTTGAATTGGCAATTTTTTAGCCATTACTTCTGTCCCCGTAGTTTCTTTGGAAAAAATGAGATTCTCGAACAAATTACATGTATTCTGTCTACTTGTCCAAAATTAATGTGATTGTATCACATCATTCACTTAAGACTATTTCGAGCTCTGGGCTTTTCTTACAATCCAGATGTTTATTAGCTATTGGAATAAATAATAAAATTGTTGTACTCTGTGTGACTATGTTGGGTTTTTTTTTTCCCAATAATGTAAAAATTTGGTATAATATATATAGATTATATATACAAATTGTATATTAATTTTTGTATATTTTTGTATATTTTGTACATTGTATATTAAGACAATGTATATATTATAATTTTTATTTGTGGTTTCTTGGTTATGAAAAGTTTAAAAAACATTTTTCTATATAAATGCAACCAGTAGGTGGCAGCAGACGTCTATAATGAATGTGCTTCTCCTTGCATTTACATTTATTTATTTTTTTATTATTATTTTTTTTTACACTGTTGAACGACCTTCCCTTGCCCAACTATCTGTGAACTGGTTTCCTGGAATTACTAAACCGGACACAAAGCCCTGTTCAACAACTCTGCAGTCAGAGCCCTTATCAGCAAAAGACAAAGCAAAAACATTTTGCTATCAAGCGAGCCACAGTGGCACAAACAAAACAAAACAACTAATAGACTTATCTATATGACACACTAAGTCAACCCTGAAGAGTTTTCTTCCTTAACACGTTATGATCTAGCAATAAATGAACATGCATTTCTCTTGACCCAGATACATTACTCTAGAACTTTCTAGGGGGGAAAAATCCAAATAGCTGAAACCACATATAAAGATAAACAAGGTGAACACACAGACAAACCGTAAGATTACATTGATCATACGTTATCTGTTTTAATTCTGTGCTAACAGAATGTTTTGGCATAAGTATGTCAGATCAGTGATATAAAAGACACCGTACTATCAGAATTCAAAAAGATATTCATATGTTAACGTACTGTTTTATAAAATCAATAATCCACTCAAGTCTGTGCAGTTTGTGAATATAGCCTATTTATTTATAGCCTATTTATAGCTTACAGTCTATTTGTGTCATGCCAATTTCTAACTATATTCACAACACAGCATGGCCTTGTCAGCCTTACTGCAAAATCAAAACCTTCAACAATTTCAACCTTCTCCCACAGCAATACATTCGCTCAGATTATGATTTTGTTACTGAGAAGAAAATTAGTCATTATTCCAAACCATTCTTATCATTGTGCTTTTGGATCTTTTTTGCTGTTCTTTTGACTTCATATATTTTGCTTTTGGCAACAATCTGATAATAAAACAGCATTGCCTAACTATTTAGATTTTTGGATTGCATATGGTTATGTCTGTTCTTTGAGGCCATATACCTACCAGTTTAGTATTATCAGACCACTTTTTTATATTTGCAATATGTCTTAGCAAACCACAGGAATGGGGCTGGACTTGGCTCTGCTTGGACGTAGCTAGTTTCAGTAGTCTTCTACAGAGGTCTAAGCTGCGAAAGGCCAAAGAGACAAATATCTGGCCATTTTCTCCTATTTCCATAACTCATTCGTCTCTAGGTAGCTTTTCTAAAAGATGACCCTTTTGCTCAGAGCTTGAATAATTTTTCACCTTTAATGTTTTTTGGAAGGGTCACGTTATTGTAGCTTTCTCCAAATTTACCTCTTTTAATATGAATAGTAGAAAAAAATATTAAAATGTGAACCGTTACATCCCAAAGAAACTTCTAATGGATATTAAAGAATGCTGCAAAACTTTCTTTGTTCTCGAACTGCTTCAATGGAATTTATCAAGAAATGACTCATTAATATGCACAAGTTCAGACCATAAATACAACGAAATAAATGTTTCTTTAAATTCACTGAATCCATCACTGAATTTGATATTTTGCTTCTTAAGAATATTAAAGAGGGGAAAATGCAACACTGGATTTGCGCCTCATCGTCACACTCCTTATCAGCACGTATTCCACGAATCCAATCCATTCATATTCTCGAGTGAACAGCCAATCAGAGTCCACGCGTAACCTGGTTTCCGCGAATCAGGAATCGGCGCTCCTCCGTCGCCCTGGCAACTGTTATGACGTCGCTAGAGCATCCCGCCCATCAGTGTGTGTGTTCGAATCGTTAGGAGGCACGCAGCCATTACAATACGCTGTATTAAAACAGAGCGCAACGCGATTTGAGGAACTAGACGACTACACGCTCATTTTCTGTGTTCAATTTTCATTTTGGTAAAACTCAATTTGAACTTTGAAGACGTAAATTTTGTCTGCCTTTCAAACAGTCGCGTATGTAAATATAGTCAGCGTTGCGTCGACGTGAGACGCTCCGCATTCCCAGGCATTTGACTCACCGGAGACACGCGCACACAGCCTTTTCCGTTTGTTCAGCGCATTCATTTGAACGCCTGTATTTCGTTAACCAAGAAGATTCAGGTGTAAGGGACTCGCTTCGATTTAGATGGCAAGCTTCCCAGATTTTGTCAACGAAAATGAAATAGGTGAGTTTCTCCATTTTTCTGCACTGCTTCGCATGGGGGGAGGGTCTTAACGTAACGTTACTGTTTAATTCCTTTTTTAAACGTGTATATTATGCCAATATTATGAGTGTTTACATTTGTGCAGCTATAAATTATTTGTTTTACCCTTAATCACAATTTCATCAAATTTGTATCGTGTCTGTATGAGCCGTGTTAGGACACAAATTATCAGTAAGGCGCAAATAGAACTCAAACAATTGCGTACTCCGCATGTTTTTAAGTATGACGTTTAACTAAAAAAAAATATATATATATATATATATATATATATCAGTTATTCGAAAGCTTAATAGTCATTGCAAGTGCTGTAAATATTGCGCCCCACCCTGCCCCCATCGTCCACCGTCAGCAGCAGTTTCTCCTGTGAATGACTCACCACCACAGCAGTGATTCACCGTATCAACTACACGTTACCCACTCACGCTTTGTGTTAACTATATAAACTTTAGTGTTTGTGAAGAAGAAGAAAAAAGTAGTATTTTATTTGCTGTGTTTTTGAATTTTAAATATCCAGGACGTGTCTGTTCAGTTTAGTGGTGATAGCTGCTACTAGTTTTTAACCCGCTTTTGACAAGTAATTTTTTTCTGGATAACAATTGGCTCGTTTTGGGATTTGGGACAATTGGGATTTTCCAGACAACTATTTACTAGTATGTAATATTATGCATTCCAATTGCAACACATTCGCTATTAAATGAATAGCTTATAGAGAAACTCTAGGATTGCTTGTTTACCAAAAACGGTCTAGTAACAAAACTTTGTAAAATGTACATACAAATTCACCACATACTATAAAAATATTAATTATTTTTAAAAGATTACTTTACTTTTTAGGAACATAAGAAAATGTAAATTTAAATCCTTTTTTTTTTTCAATAGAAATCAATGGTGACATTCTTTTTAAAACATATTTTATCTTCAGCAAGGAAAGCAGTTTGTACATGTTTGAAACGCCATAATTCTTTAGTAATGATGACACAATTTTTGGTTTTGGATGAACTATCAATTTATTTTAGTTTAATAAGTTTTTCATTTGTGAAAGTAGGTGAAAATAAAGTTATAACATAACTCAATGACAGTTAATAAGGCACGCATACAAGTTTGCTGTTAAACAGTAACAAAAAGTAGCCAACTAGTTTGGTTTTATAAAAACTTTAAAATGTCTAAAAATGTTCTTTTTTTGTAACAGGTAAAGCTAAGTTCATCGGGGAACTCATACCTCCTGTTGCTCCCTTTGACCAGAAGTCTGGACGGGAGACTTGGACTGTAGCTTTTGCACCTGATGGTTCCTACTTCGCTTGGTCTCAAGGGCATCGAATTGTGAGACTTGTACCATGGAAAAAATGCTTAGCCAGCTTGTGAGTATACACACTGATCTCCTTGTTTCCTACTGTTGTGAATTGTTACAATACAGCTTGTGTGTTTATGGACTGCTCGTGTACTTGTTGACTGGTTTGGCCCTTTGGGCTTTCACATGGTTGCTTTTACCACCGTGGTGCCCAGTGTTTGAGCTTGTTTAGCATTCAGCGACATGGCATAGATCACCAGTCATCATCTCACCTTACCCTCTGGATGGATAGACCGCCGTTGAGCGCGTCGCCCTGCCAGCCAGCTATTGTCCAGTACTGAATGCACAGTTGTCATTATGAGGTCCACATCATTGCCCTTTGGCTGCTTGCCTCCAACTAAGAAAACTCTCAGAAAAGACCTTCTGCATTTAACACTGTAAATAAGCCCAAAAAGTTGCTAAGTACAAAAGTATCTTTGTAGTCATTCTTATATTAAAGGTAAAGTTCTCTTCTGCTTTTGGTACAGAATTTATTGACATTCTCATGCTAGTTTTCTTTATAAAAATACTAGAAATATCATTGCAACATAACCTATGTAGATAACTGTAAAAGTTAATGTAAAACATTAACAGAAGTTATGATAGTTGAAAGTAAACAAACAGTTTCTACATGTATCTATAAAACAGAACCATGGTATTGTAAAACTATTTTCAGTCATTCCACGTTGAAGTGTAGTAACTTTATTAGAGGCTGTACACACAAAGGACATCATTTGGTAGTTGCATTTAAAATAATTTAATACATTTGAAGTACATTTGCAGAGTGGTTATAGTTAACTGAAAAACCTCAAAAAAGTTGCTTCTTATAATATGACCAAAAAAAAATATTTAACTATATAAACATGAAAAAAACAACTATAAAAAAAGTTTTTGTAGTAAAAGTCAAAACAGCAATATTACTAAAGCATTTTATAAACTTGAAGCATCAAAGACTTTATTACAATTATATTAATTTGTGTATTAAAGACTAAGCAAGAGACTTATGGGTCTTTTAGTGATTTATTCCTTTAATGCCAAAGCAGAAGCCATTGTGCCATTAAAAACTTCCCCTGACACGTGGCAGGCTGTTTCAGCTCTGCAGCGCCTGCTCTGTATTCATGTTATAGCCACTTGTAGTGATTCTAAAACTTTATTTAAGCTTCTTGAACTGGCCAAGTGACGTTAAATGGGTCAAAGTTGATGCAACACTTAAGTAATCTCTAAGGCTGGGAGTTTACTTAGTCTTCAAATATTCCTGAGTTAAAATGCGCAGCTTATTTCAACAGAGGTGCTAGATAACATTTTTTAAAAAGTAAAATGTCCGCTGGCTGTTTATCAACTTGAAGAGAATTTGTTGTCTGTTTTCCAACGAGTGCTGACATGATTCTTATATCAAGACAATACCTTTTTCCCCTCTCCCTAGTTCTGTAAGAAAGGAAGAACGGTCAAGCGGTGCAGGTCCTCGACGACTGTCCCGGCAGAACAGTGAGGGCAGTCTGCTGCCAGGGGAGCCCAGAGAGCACACAATCGACTGCGGTGACATTGTTTGGGGGCTGGCCTTTGGCTCTTCTGTGCCTGAAAAGCAGAGTCGATGTGTTAATATTGAATGGCATCGGTTCAAGTTCGGTCAGGACCAGCTGCTGCTGGCCACGGGCCTGAACAACGGTCGCATCAAAATCTGGGATGTCTATACAGGTGAGCGTTCCTCTCGCTAAATCAGGCACCACAAATTAATCTAATATCTTAGTTAATGTTTATCATTCAGTGTTTTTTTTTTTTCTTTTCTGATGATTCTGTGCTAGAGTAAGTGTTTTAAAAATCAAAGTCCACCCACCCATCTTCACTTTTGCATGCCAGCTTCCTGTTTTTCTCAACAGATGCTTGTGTGATCGCATGCGTGTAAGAGAGAGGGGGTGGTTATATAAGATGTTGACATGAACTTTTAAGCCCTACCTTTTTGTCATTTCAACCCATTTATATGACTTAATCACTTACATATTTCCCAGATGTATGCCTTTAAAGGTATGCTGTTCCTTACACAGTAAATGTCTCCACTTTATGAACTAACTGAAAAAAACAAACTACTCTTCAGGGTTATATAATTCATTTCTGCCCAGCTGTAAAATGTATTAATAGGTGGGCTGGTCCTGTACAGATACGGCCATTGGCTGTTCTGTGGGGTTAGAGATGTTTTCTTCAGTGGATGACTCCACCTCCCTTCTAACTACAACCGCAATGCCATAAATTTACCCAGCAGACTTGCTCTTTCAGGGTGCGAGACTCCTCCTGCAGCTGCCTTGTTTTTCTCCCTTCTGAAAACCTTATTGAAATCTGATAACGGCGTATTGTACAGTATCTCAACGGATTTGTGCCATACACCCGTCATTGTATATGCCAAGTGAATGTATGTTTTCATGCTTAATGGGTTACAAATAGGCCCTTTTACTAAGCCTCATTTATAATATAACGCCTGTTAATGTTTTTATTTTTTCACTGTAGACTTGACTAATTATAGGGATTTAATGTGGATTAGCCTGGCAGGTGTCAGTGATTGTGCTTCATTATGCCTCTAGGCAGTTCAGCACCTTTCATAAAGAAAGGGCTTGATGTATAACTGCTCTCTTTCTTCTGACATGCCTTGGGAAATCCTTTTTTGACATCGGCTTAATAGTAAAAAAAGATTCTAAAGTAAATTATGTGTTGAAAGATGCAGTGACAAGATACTGATGCAACATTAACACAGTTTGAATCGATTGGCTTGGACTTTGTTCTGTTAACTGGTTGATTTGGAATGATTTGGCTGAAGGCATATTTTTTTTCTACCTCTTTATACTACTTTTTTTTTTTTCTTTCTTGTGTACAGGAAAACTTTTGCTGAACCTGATGGACCACACAGACATTGTGCGAGACCTAACGTTTGCCCCAGATGGCAGTTTAGTGCTGGTTTCTGCCTCAAGAGACAAGACCCTACGCGTATGGGACCTCAAAGATGACGGTGAGAAGGACCAAATGTTGATTTTGTATTTTGTGTACTTTGCATATTAATATGCTAGAGCTAAATATTGTGAAACTTCAAGCTGAAAAATCTCTGGAGTAGACGTTTCCTGCGTTGCAGTCTGCTTTGTTTTCGGCAGCCCGTTTATTTTCATTTCATCTCCATGGAGTTTAGCACATACATGCTTGCTCAAGCATGCACACGCACACCCACTCAGAGATTTGGGCATTTGGTGGGGTGGGTGAATAGTTGAAAAATAACCGGATAACAAGTTCGAAAAGAATGTTTGTTGATATATTTTCCTTTTCTTGCAAGAGCCTAGGACTAACTTGGTGTTTTAATAAGATCACATGAATCTTATTTATATGCTAGGAATTTAAAGATGAAAAGTATTTGCAAACCCTTTTTTTTTTATTATTAAACTAATCATGAAGGAATGTTGGCCAGAGTTTAGCTAAATTTCCCCCAGTCTTAAGAAACTACTGCTACTGGCTCAAGTATATTTATTTGACTGTTCTCTGGGCATCAACATTGCTTTCAGAGAATAAATATTGTATTGGGAAAAGACTTTATTATTGTAAATCTTAAATTGAAACCTTTAATAAATAATTCCATTATGTTTTTATAACAAAAAGCATATTAAAAGTGTCACTATACATTAAGCAATCTAAATTCTTTGTTAATAGGTAACATGGTGAAAGTACTCCGTGGCCATCAAAATTGGGTCTACTGCAGCGCTTTCTCACCTGATTCATCCGTCCTTTGTTCCGTAGGCGCAGGCAAAGCGGTATGTTTTTCAGTTCTTTCTTCTTCGTCATCACCTCTTTGTGTTTCTGACTGTTAATAGTTCTGCAATGACCAATCAATGAGTGCTAAATAAATCTTTATATGTCATAATGCTCAGTGCCATAACCTGCTTCTATAAACTGCCTGTAGTTTTGGTTTGCTTTTGATCATACAAATGAGTGCCTGGTTATTATTCGCATGTAGATATAAATGCAAATGGCTTATGAATCTTCTTCACCCATAAAGCTGTTCTTGATATTACTATTAATAACATTTTAAGAGGCTTAATAATAGACAAATCTTTTCATAAATATGATTTGAATAAAATGTGCATACATAGTGCTCTTCAATCCACTATCAAAACTGGTATCAAGAACTCGAACAAAAATTCAAACGTTTGGGGTCAGTAAGAGATCTCGGAATAAAAGTATTGTTTTCCTTTAAAAAAAAAACCCCGAAATAACAAAAAGACACGTTGGATAAAAAGTGACATTAGTTAATATTAAAATGTTTCTGTTTGACAAAGAACCAGCACACTTGGTTTCAACATTGATGATAAATGTTACATGAGCATGAACTCGGCATGTTAGAATTATTTCTAAAGGATTGAAAACTTGAGTTACAGCTGCTGAAATCTCAGCTTTACCATCACAGGCTTAAATTACATTTCAAAATATATTCAAAACAAAATATATTTTAAAACTTGTATCAATATTATCCAACGTTACAATTTTTAAATAAAAAAAAAAAAAAACTTAATGACTTCAAACTTTTGAATGGTAATGTACTGTATGTAGTTGTCATGATGGTTGTGTGTGAAAGCCCTTATGGCACAGCGAAGAAAGTATTCCAAGTCAGCAAGTCATCCCTGAACCAGCTCTCTAGCCAACTCTAGAGGTTGAACTGTACGGTTGTGTGTGTCCATAAGTGTCTTGCTTTCCCTGTCCCAGGTGGTGGCAGAGCTCTGTGTTTGAGTGATTTTGAGGGAAGCGCCGCGCTGACATATAGAGCAGCCGGTGCGGACCACGCTGGGCACGGCTGCCATCGCGGCCCCCGTTGGACGCTCATGTGCCCGTGCCCACGCCCCAGGGGCTTCCATGCTCCTGCCCACAAGGGCTTCCTGTACGTAGGTTCTGCTCCATGTCTGTCTACCTCCCGCTGTCGCAGTTCTCACTTCTTTTACCTTATCTCTCAGAAGAGTTGACAGTGAGATCCCCTTCCCTTCCTACTCCCTACTTCCCTTCTTTAACTCATTTCCATCTCTATATTCAGTAGCATTCTCATCGTCTGCACGTTTACCCTAAAAGAGGAGCTTTAGACATTGTGTCTGTTGTACGTGTGCAAGAGTCAGCCAGTAGAGGCCCCCCCCCACTCATTAGTTAACCTTAGTTAACCGAACTCATGACACCTCTGATACGCAACGCTCGGTCGAATTACTTAACGCTCTTGCCAAACTCTTTTGTAATGGGGTTAGTTGTTGGGGGGGGGCATTGTTGGCATTTGTGAACAATGAAAGGGCTCCTTGTGTCTCACAAGACCTGCAGACCGATATTTTCAGTATGAAGTGGAATTACTCAGATCGGGAAAGCGACTTTATCATTGCACGTTGCATCATATATGAAGCCACCAGAAACAAGACCTGTGGGTACTTTCCATGCTGGTTGCGTTTACTAAGTGAAAGCGCATTTTGTTTTCCATTTGCAAATAACCTAATTTGTCGCGCTATGAAAGCAGAGTCTGTTTTTGTGACGCCAGCAGAAAAACTTCAGCAAACACCAACTTGTTTTTCCTAATTTGCAAGGAACCACTTAATAATAGTAGTGTTTGTTTCTCCTTTAAGGTGAATAAAATAGAACTAGTCCAACTTCCAAAAAAAGTTGTTTCTTGTGCAAAAGATCAGGCTTAGCTTTCCATTGAATGCTGGCAGTAGTTGTGCACCCAGAAGCCCTTTCATCTCACATTGCCAAGTTAGAGAAAATGGTAAATTAGCCTTGTATAACGTAGTGTCTTCAACAACACCAGAATGTTTAAACAGCAATTAGCTAATGAATAAATATGTCAGTTTTTGCTCAAGTGCAATATCTGTAGCTTATAAGAAATAAACAAGAACGTTTTCTTAATATAAAGACCATGCAGCGACCTTGTTTTCTTGAAACTTAAAGAAACGTTGCAGTCAAAAAAAGCTATTATTATTTTTTGAAAGTGTAGCAAGGAAGTCATCTTTAAACCAAGCAGCTTTCGGTTCCCAATCTTTCTGAACAATTTTGAAATCAATGTGGGGAAGTGTTTCACCCTTAAATGATTCCCGATTACATGGAGTCAAATAGAAATCGATACATGAAAATATGCAGAACAGCAGTAAATGTGACCGCCCCTTTGCACTTTCTTAAATGTAAAAATTGTGCTGGAGCAAATAAAGCACTAGAACATCTAATGGTTGATTGATTTAGCCGAGTTTGTAGTTGTGACATGTCTGTATTCTGTGTTTGCCAAAGGAGTAAACCTTTTGGCCATCAAATGTTCTCTTCTCTTGCAGTATCTCTGTCTCTTCGTAGGCCTCCACCGGCGCGGTGCAAGCCTATTGTAAACTCAAGTGAACTAAAACTGAAAGGGGATACCAGTGGAGTAACATAATGTTGCCTTAAGTTACTACTTATTTGTATTTATTTTATTTATACATTATGTAGTCAATTTTGGAATAATATAATTTTATATTTGTAAATGTAATTTTATATATGTAGTATTTTTTTGTATCACTGTATATTTTAATTTGAAAAAATGTGATATAATTTAAAGACTTGCATCTGCTAGCTGCTCTGTAGAGTTTGACATTTGTACAGTTTTGTGCAACTAAGCCTTGCTGTTTCATTGGCATGTGCTACTTTTTCTGGGTTTGGTTGTAAGGCTTAATATTTTCCTAAAAAATGACACTGAGGACATTTTGATTTTGCTGTTTAATTTGAAGTAATTGAATTCTTTGTCTCTGAACTGTGGAAGAAATCAGTAGGCTATAACACCTGTGTTTTGCATTGCAGGTCTTCCTATGGGACATGGATAAGTACACTCTCATCCGTAAGCTAGAGGGCCATCACAACGATGTAGTGTCCTGCGAGTTTTCTCCTGATGGGGCCTTGCTGGCCACAGCCTCCTACGACACCCGTGTCATAGTGTGGGACCCTCACACAGCCACTGTTCTGCTTGAGCTGGGGTACGTGACTCATTTTTCCACCCCATTTTCCTGTTTTATCTCTCTGAAATTTCTTTCTTAAGCTTGTGTTGTTTAACTTGATCTCTTATCTTCCCTTCAGGCATCTCTTCCCTCCTCCTTCACCCATATTTGCTGGAGGAGCAAATGATCGATGGGTTCGCTCGGTCGCTTTTTGTCACGACGGCCGGCACATTGCCAGCGTCACTGATGACAGGTAAGATAATGTAAACACTTGGTTATTTGCTTTTGAAAACTCAACCTTGACAAATTCTGTTGCCGTTAGTAGCCTGCATTAAGCGTTAGGGGGATAGGGCTCTGGAAGGAGTGTGTGATTTGTTGCAGAGCCTCTTTCTGGGAAAGATCACATGCCTCTCATATGACGTCCATTAATCACTGAGGCGCCCAGTTTGCCTTTTCTCTCTCTCTCTCTCTCTCTCTCTCTCTCTCTCTCTTTCTCTCTCTCTCTCTCTCTCTCTCTCTCTCTCTCTCTC
>JAUYWG010000566.1:0-13749 GCA_034779775.1 Enteromius afrohamiltoni | reverse complement strand
CAAACACACACACACTCACACACACATATATGTGTGTATATATATATATATATATATATATATATATATATATATATGACGATTAAGCAATTAATCGAATTTAAGGGGGAGCACGCACGAATGATCGCAGCTGCCACCAGTCTCCCTATTACTAATTACCCCGCTAATCTCATATCCTTCGCTTTAAATACCTCTCACTTCCTATCCTCGGCATCTGCGTTTTTTGCCTTCCTCCGCCTCCCCGTCCGCCACCTGAGCCAAAGCTGTCTCTATCGAAGGGTCCATTCCTTTTCTCCAAGTTCTCCACCTCCTTCATGATTCACGCAGGGACCAGGCCAGGCTCCGAGCATCCGTTTAACCGTGGGTTAAACCTCCTAGGGCCGCTGGGCTCCCTGCCTGTCCCTCGGACAGTCCGCCAAACAAGCTATTTTATTGCAGAGGAAGTGGGAACTAGTGAAATATATATATGAGACAGAGAGGTAACTGTACATATACGTCATCAGCTTATCATTTTTTAAATGTATTTAAGCTTAATACATTTTTTTTTGTGAAAATCTAAGATGTCAAAAATGAAATGTTATGATTTTGAGAGACAAATGATAGTTTCACAGTTGGATATGACGATATGGATGAGCTGTTGATTGTTTGTGTGCAGAGTCAGGAGGTGTGTGGGAATCTGACTCTGCAGCATCACATGCTGGAGCCAGTGCAGCGGGTCCCTCGCTACGAGATGCTGCTCAAAGACTACCTGAAGAAACTCCCGGAGGACGACCCTGACCGCAGCCAGGCCGAGAGTGAGAGAGACACGCGTCTGCTTTTGCTTTCCTCACAATTCAAGCAACTAATACGTTCACGAGAACGTTTTTGTAAAGCACAACACAGTGTGAACATTTGAGTTTAGTTCTTTGTTTAGTTCCCAACTGCTTTCAGTTCCATAACTGAATGAGTCAGCCGAGATATCACTTCTCCTTCTCGTTTCCAGAGTCTCTGAACATCATCTCAATGGCTGCCACACACTCCAACATGGCCATCCGCAAGATGGTGAGAGACACTTTCACTTAACCTCTGAGATTAGTCATAACAAGATGGCCTGTTTCCTCACTCCCGTTTATGATTTCTGTATGCAATTGTGGTTATAAATGTGATTAAACATCTACAAAATCCAGGATAACCTGAAGAAGCTCATGGAGATCTATGAGATGCTGGGAGGTGAGGAGGACATCGTTAACCCATCCAACGAGCTCATTAAAGAAGGACAAATCCTGAAGCTGGCCGCCAGAAACACCTCGTCTATGGAGAGATACCTTTTCCTGGTTAGATGCTTCTTACTCTGTATTTTTGAATGGATTTGCATTTTCTTTTAGACAAACACAAAATGGGGAGGCAATATACTGTTGTTTAATACCGACGTCAACATAACAAAACTACTTGAGCACTTTATACAATAACTCATGCACTTACTTTGCAGGGTGTTTTCACACTGCATAAAAAGTAACTTAAAAATCCATCATAGGGGCAGTGTGCGCTGAAACCACATGTTTCTTTACACAGTTTAACAACATGATGCTGTACTGCGTGCCCAAGTTCAGTCTGGTGGGCCAGCGGTTCACTGTGCGCACACGGATTGGGGTCCAGGGCATGAAGGTGCTTGAGACCTCTAATGAAGACTATCCTCACACTTTCCAAGTGTCGGGTAAGGAGCGAACGCTGGAGCTGCAGGCCAGGTGAGGGCAGATCCCTGCGGATAGAGCGAGCAGCATGTCTGATTTAGCTCATAATGACTATAGCATTCTGTCGTTCACAGCTCAGAGCAAGACAAAGAGGACTGGATCAAGGTATCAGTGTCGTTGAGTTGCTCAAAGCTGCTTTAAATCGGAATGATATAAATGTTAGAACCAGGAAAGACTACATTTTTATTATTATTATTATTTTTTTTATAAAATGGAAAAAATAAACTTGTGACTTTTTTATTTCACAATTCTTGATTGCAATATATAAACTCACAACTGTGAGAAAAACATTTTTATATTTAATTATGAGTTTATATGTCTGTTATAAGTGCTGTTAACAATTACTCTCATCCAAAATAAAAGTTTTGGGTTACGGAATACATGTGTATACTGTGTATATTCATTATGTGTACATGTAAAATATATGCTGTAAGTGTGTTTATTTATATGTATACACATTTATATTCTTACATTTTATTATAAATATATTTAATATACAAACAACATATTTTTCTTAATTATATACATGAATGTGTGTGTGTGTGTGTGTGTGTGTATACAAAACATACACAGGTATATTATGTAAATAAAAACATTTTTTATATTTTGAATGCAATTAATCATTTGACAGCGCTGGCTTAGACTTTTATTCTTGAAATTGCTAGAAAAAATTAACTAAATGAAGATATACCTAAATAAACTAAATGCAAAACAATATATAAAGATATAAACTCAGAATTAAATTATTATTTTTTTTTTTTTTTCATTCAGAATCAATTAAATATCTAAATGTCTTTCTCGCAGTTTGTCCTGCAATCAAAGAGTTGCACAGAAAAAAAAGTCAAAATTGTGATATTTAAAAAGTTGCAATTACTATTTGATCTTCTCTCTTTTTGTTGTATGGCAGAAATAAGCATCCATAGTAAAGTTTCAGTGTAGGCTGTTTGCTTTCTAGGCGTTCCAGCAGACCATAGAAATCTTTCAGCAGAAGAACGAAACATTCAAATCAGCCTCTAAAGAAGTTGCGGATGAGGTTTCTGTGAGTAGAAAGAGCAGACTGGTCATGCATAAAGATGACTGTGGCAGGGGTCGAGGGGAAATCTTCAATTAAAACACTTCCCTTATCTGTGCTCGTGTGTGTTTTTTAGAAAGAGGAACTGGGGAAGAGAGCCCCACGCTGGATTCGGGACAATGAAGTGACCATGTGCATGAAGTGCAAGGAGCCCTTCAACCCTCTGACCCGCAGGAGACACCACTGCAGGGCATGTGGATACGTAAGTGTGCATATATTTACATATATATCTTGGAGTCTAAACAAGCGCTTCCTGTTGACCTCTAAAGATGAGGTAATGTTTTGAAATGTGTCTTAGGTGGTGTGTTATAAATGTTCGGACTACAAGGCATCACTGAGGTACGACGGCAACAAATTAAACAAGGTGTGTAAAGACTGTTACTTCATTCTGACCGGAAGAGTGGATTCTGAGGAGCCAGTCAGCGGGAAGAAAAGAGGAATTCTTGAGGTACATCTTTTTTCTGTCTGCATGAACCATTTGTGAAAAAATCTTGATTAATAAAGCAATGTATTTAAGTATAGTGAAAATAACTCCACTATTACAAGCCGCCAATTCAACGACGTGATTTTAACAGTACTTAAGTATTTTACTCATACTTAATATAGGCCCACTAAAAGTTAATATGTGGAGTGAAGAAAACAGGGCTTAGTAAAAAATGTAAAATATCTGTAATGCTATCTTGTAAAACTACTAGTACATACTCAAGTGCTATAATTAATCACATTTACTCAAACGCTTAACACCTCTGCTTTGTTCATTTTCTCTTCTTGGCCTTTATCAGATCGAAGCAGCTCAGGTGTCAGGAAACAGTTTTCTTTGTGGCTTCCTGCAGTACAGTACAGACCGAACTAAACCTTGTCAGAGGGTCTGGTGTGTGATTCCCCAGCACGACGCGCTTGTTCTTTACCTGTACGGTGCTCCACAGGTGAGAGACACAGTGTAGTCCAGCTCACACGCATCAGCCTTCAATGATGCGGTATAGACCAAATGGCAACACCTACAAAGTAATACAAAAGGTTTCTTTGTGTGGCTTGCTTCACATTGTGTTAGCCTGACAAAGCAATGCCCAAGCAAAAACTCAGATCACCTTAGTAACACGCTAGCAACCACTCAGAACAACTTAAAAATCACTTAACAACACTGAGTGTTGTTGGTAAGTGTACGATGCTTTAAAAGTGTTTTAAAAGTCGTGTAGTGTATTCCAGCCTTTAGAAAGCGACCATCTGAAACATTAGCAGTCTTTTAGAGCACCTTAGCAAACCCCTTGGCTTTATAACTTGTCTAATTTTAAGTATTCAAAGCTTGTTAATGGAAGTCAAAATCTAGGTGTTGAGATTTCAATTCCCCAAAAATTAAAAAAATGTATATTCTCACCGGAGCTTAAGCTAAGTCTATGTCCTGTGTTATCCGTTGGAAAACTACTCTCTTGTGAACAAGCATATTAGACCTTTTCATACACAAATTCAGAATTCATTTTATGATGGATGGATGCACTTTTTTGAGCTTTAAAATCTCAACCCCCATCCACTGCTATTAATAGAGTATTAGTGAATACTTTTCTGCTTTGAATGAGTCCGGTTGCTCTGTTATTTTGTTCTCAGGATGTCAAAGCCCAGTGTACCATACCGCTCCTGGGATACCAGGTTGAGGATCATCCTCCCACCAGCTTCCGTCTGTGCCAGTCCAAATCTGTCCATTGCTTCACTGCAGACACAGAGGAAGTTAAATTGCGTTGGCTGAAAGTGATACGAAAAGCTGTGATCGGGGAGATGCCAGAATGCCAAACGCCAGTCGATGACAACCTTGCCAACGGTTGCCATGAAGGCGTGACTGAAGGCACCTGAAAAGACAAGGCAGCTTTTGCACTGTTATGCATGTAACTCAGTGGAATAGAATGTGTTGATCAGAATGTGAAACAGGTTGGATTTGTTTGGAAGTGTATAAATACATAAGCATATTAATAGCTGATATTTAAATGTATTATAATGTCAACCATAATCGGACAGTAAAAGCATTCAGTTTGCGATTATTTAAATCATTATCTCGTCTTAGTTTTGAAAGTTTGTTCGCCGACCAATCTCAGCAAAGTCAGAATTATGCTTTGTGATTTATTAGCCTTTCTCTTTGTGACATCACATTTTATGTATATTTTAAATTTGTAGATCCTGTTTGTCATTTTGACTGATTTATGCACTTTATTGCTTTTTGTAAAGTAGGACATCGACAATAAAATTAATTAATAAAAATTGAGTTATATCACCTTATTCCTTAGACCAGTTTTAACCAATCAGAAGGCTGTAACAACAATAACCTGGCAACCATCTTAAACCCTAGAAAGCAATTTGAACACCTAAGCAGTACCCTAGCAACCAGTAACAATGTCGTAGCAAAAACATAGTTAACATCTGAAACCACAGAAACCACTTGAACATCTAAGCAACTTCTCGGAACTTCCTTAGCAACATTTTAACTACCATAGCATGATCCTAGCAACCACTTAGAACGCCATGGCATGATCCTAGCAACCAATTTGAACACTAAAGCAAACACCATAGCAACCACCCAGAAAACTGTACCAATAGCTACGTAAAAACTTGTGACCAACTAACTTAAGTAACATGACGCCAACTGAGGCAATGGGAGGAATACGGCTTCTTTCCAGAAGGACTGTCCTGGAGCAGATGAAACATTTCCCTCTTCCTGGTAGGCATTGAAGCGGAAAGAAAATTCCTTTAGGGAATGAATGGCTTTAAGTTAATGTCCTCATGAAGGAGATTTTTGGAATTGGGAACTTACCTCAACACTTTACATGTTCAGGGATGTAGAAGTAATCTGAAGGAACCTGTATGACTTTATTTCTTTCTTTGGAACACAAAATAATAGTTTTGATAATGAAAGTCAGCAGGATAGAAAACACTTTGGACTTCACTTGCTTTCACAGACAATGAGTTTATTTACAAATCATTTTAATATAAAGCAGTTCAATATATAAAAAAAAATATTAATTTGGAGGTGGGACATACGCAACCTATATATAAAATAATTGCTCCACTTGATTAAATATAAAGCTAAAGATTACAGTTAATAATTATTGCTATCCATATCATTTTCTTATTTATTTTCAATAGAATGTCTTTAAAAAAAAATCATAATTAGACACTTGCAATTACAGGATAAATTAATAAAGGGTGGCAAATAGGGCATGTCAATCGTGACATCTGTAAATAAAAAACCTATGAGCATCCAGAGACAGAAATAAAATTACTTGGTGCTCCATCTCAAAATGTACACAGATAATCTATGCAAAACTAACGAAATACCAGCTCTTCTCCATTCATAGCTTTATTAAGGCAATTAAAATAGTAAAAACATGCCAAAAGGTTTTTAGTACAGTGCAAGATAAGACTGCAAGCAGTAGTAAAAACAACACAATGCATGATGTACTTGCATTAAATAATATAATTTAGGTCTAAAAAATTTTTTTTTGGTCACCAACCAAACACTTGAAAAAGCGTCACGTTTTTTTTTAAATAAGAGCGCTAATGTACTTTCTTGAGGGAATGTAATGTATGTCTTCAAGCTGAACGTTTCTCCACACCCTGTTTAATGCCTAGCACCAAGTGTAGGAACCAGTTGAACTGCACCGTCCAACCCTTGTCCCGGCAGATCTCGATTTGGTCCAAGAAGTGTTGTTTGGCATCGTCCTCCGAGCGTCCGACTGTCAGAGCTTCCCGTATGTACTCAATGTCCTCTTTGCTGGTCAGCTGAGGCATGCCAGTCATCAGCATCATGGAGAAGAGGATGATCAGCAGGTTGGTGTGGTGTCTCAGAGCCAGATAGGCCTTCAGGCAAACGTTCTGCAATTATGAGTGAGATTATGTTTAGTTGCAACAGAGGAGTCTTTAGCCAACAGGTGGAATTGTAGGAGCGTACCTGAAACTGGAGGAAATGAGGGCTGCTTTTTTTGCCCGATGTGCTCATCACATACAGAAAATCAGGAGTCAGCACAAAAGGAACTCGCTCCTTGCTGATCCCCATAAAGCTCTTGTAGTTTCCAAGTATGTGACCGAAATCAATGTGGAACAGGTTACCTGGTTGAAAACACAGACATATTGTTATTGCTCCTTGAACTGGTTAACTAATGAAGCGCTCGGGTTTCAATTCAAGTTGAGCTCAAACGTCAGCATCCGTGGCATTGTTTTAATAAACATTAAAAGTATATATAAAGTGGATATCAAGGGTGAACAATGCAAGCGAGTGAAAACCAAATTTTTAGTTTCTAAATTATATCAAAGCACTCAGACAATTTATCTGTTTAAACTTGCGTATTTATTTACTGTAGTTTGGGTTTTTTAAGGTTTATAGTGTTAAAAGGTGCAAACTGGTTATAACAAAAAGTTAATAAATGTAATGAATGATAATTAATTCATTAATAAAGGTAATAAATTGCCACAAATGCGGTCAACTAAGCCTAACTTGAACACAACCTGAAATCTGGAATATTTCTTTAACAGACATTTTCTAGCAAACAGGTTCTAGTAATAACAGTAATTACCCGTCTCTGTAATCATTATGTTGTCATTGTGGCGATCACCGATGCCCAGGACATAAGTTGCCACGCAATACCCTCCACAGGAGAAGACAAAACGCTCAACAGCCTGCTGGTGCTGAAGAGGTGGTGTAAGATAGAAAAAGGCACAAACATATCACCAATGCCTGACCTTTTTCACATTTGCATCAAGCAAACACAGTCATGCAAACAACTTGACCAAACCCGGTGGTGACGCTACACAGGTGTTTAAAAATAGCACACTGGATGTGTGTAGGTGCTGTGTTAAGTCTTCACAAAGGCCAACTCCCTCAAACAAAGACTCTAATGCACCAGGAAGTGAGAGGTTTCCTTCCTCTTTAGCTCATACAACTGTATGAAATAACATACCTTGTCCTCGTTCACACACTTTTCACGAAGCCACTGGCTGAGGATCTCATCTTTAAAAGCTCCGGTGTTCCCGACAGTACTTTGCTGAATGTTAGCAATAGTGGTGGCATCCTTCACTATTTCAATCATCCCTAGCAGAGGAACAAAGCAGCTTGTATTGCATTGAATTTTTATCGCTTCTTAACTTTAAGAAAGACATCATGCACCATTACCAATTTTATTTCCAGTGGAAATACATCCATATGGTAACAAGGAAAGATCCAAAGACTCCAGCTCCCAGATAGACTCCATTATCAGTAAGATCTGAGAGAAACAACGGTCTGTTTGAGAGACAGCACGGATAATGTTGGTTATGACTGCTAGCATGCATTTAGAAGATGTCTACCTGTAATATCAGCATGTCCTGGCGAAGGTCATCCCCGTCTTTAAAGATGATCCCGATCGTGTCACTTGACAAGGTGGTGGGGTCAGCTCGTTTGAACTGGAGCCACAAGGGCTTCTTCTTGGATGCCATCACTTTGCATTGTTCAATCTACAATTTATAATATGGTGCAATAATTAATAGGTACATTACCCAGATATTTATACTAGAAAACAAAACAAAAATACTAAGTAAAAAAAATACTTTTTTGGTCCACCGTATGGTTTTACGTACCACAAGCGCCCCTGCCCGTAGGCCTGGGTCGTAAGGCACTTTAAAGCTGTCCGGCAACCCTGACGTCTGAAGACTTTCCAGTTTCTGACGCAGCTGAAAAACAACTACATTGTTCCCACAGCATTAGATTTGTACAGCATTTGCCGATTGCAATACGCTAAGTACAAACACTGGCTGCAGTTATCACCTTGTGCTGACACGTCATACTTTTCAGCAGACATTTGCTTAATCTCACGGGTGACTTTTTGCAAGGCCTCAGTCATCTCCACCTGCTTCCTGAAGTCCTGCAGCATGGCCTCACCGCAGCCACGGAGGTAAGCCTCGAGTATTACGGCATACCTCTGCTGATAGTGCATGGACTGAGCAATTTCGCTTCGCAGGAACCAAAACAAGAAATGGCCGATTCGCTTGCTCTGTGAAGGAGTCACAGATATTTAAACACAGAACTCTTTAAACACATAAAAAATATGACTGTAGAGACTTACTCTAAGTGCACGTTTGAGAAGAAACCTGGCCAGTGCGCTGTCATGGTACGGTTCAAATTTCACAGCCTACAAAACAAATAAGCAGCAACAAAGATTAAGATTCTCTGGCTGATGGGACAACTTTTTGAGCAATATTTCTTAGGCACTTTTCCACTGAGAATGGGTAACGAATTTCTATCTGTTGTGGGCTTTGTGTCTCACCTGGTTTGTCCAAAGTTGCTCGGCAAGACTGCTCAAAAGGTCACCCCATGTATCATCATTTGAGTTGTTACATTGCAGGGTTCATTTTATGTAAATGTTTACTTTGCATGCTCATTTTAATAGCCAGCTGAAATTTCTTTATTAAAGTGCTCCTATTATACCGTTGCAAATATTGCCTTACATGCAGTGTGTAATGTAGCTTAATGTAAATGTAACCCATCTGCAAAGTTGTAAATCCGAAAGGCCATGATAAAAAAACGTTGCTGTTTCCCAAAATAAAGAATCGGCTATATACAGCGTAAACAAATTATTAGTAAATTGAATTCCTCTTCTGTTAAGGCTACACGTCACAAGGTAATACATTTGCATAATTCTGCCCATGTTCAACTTGACCCCACCCACAAACATGTAATTTTACTGACTACTGCTTCTCTAATTTTTGGGATACACAAAACGCTTGCTCTTGAAAGATGGTTCAGAAGCCATTTTAGGCCATCTGACCAATCGGAGTAGCTCAAGCTCAAGGGAAGAAGGGGTTAAGAAAGACTGAATCTTAGAACTGATTCGAGCAAATCGTTTGAGAATCGCTGAAAAATGAGGTCATATTAAATACAGATTAAGATTAAACAAAAGCATGTAAACCTATTGTAGGAGAATCCCAAAACAATTTTAGGAGCCTTAAAAATGGCATAATAAGGGCACTTTAAAATTTAGATGTTATGTCTGAGCAGTTATGCAAAAGCAACCGCAGTGTGTTGTAAATGGTTTACCTGAACAAGTTGCAAAAGGTACCGCAGGACATCGTCATCTTCCAGAGTCTCCAACTTCCGGACAGCCATAGTGCGAACATTTTCATCAGAGAAGTGGCAGTCCAGTAACTGTAAAGCCAAACCCACATCTAGAGAGCTTCGGTCCCATATGGTGTTCCTTTCTAGAAGACGGTGCGTTGTTGTTACAGCCTCCTGTTTGCCCCACTTAACAGAGGAAAGAAACTTGGGATAGGCTTTAGGATCCTTCATGCACTCCTGCCGGAAGTGCCAAAGCAATTCTTTTTCTTCTGAGCTGAGCGGATGCAAAGGGTCAGTGGCAATTATCTGCTCAAACTGTTTGCGCAAATGGTTGGGCATCTCTCTTTGCCCTCGCTCCCCTTCCATTTCAGAGTCTGGAGAGTCCTTGCTTTTGGGAAGAGCCACAGGGTAGCAGTACTTGTCCAGGAGAATGGCAACAGCCATGGAGCTGTTCTTGTCCGGGTTGGTTGCGGACGTGAGTTTGTCCGCGTTAACACTACTGTTGTCTTCACTCTTCTCAGGCATCTTCCACATGTGCAAAATGAACTCTCCTTGTCTGAGCAGGGAGCGGTGGTCCACCAGTAGCAGGTTGACGTAGTACAGCAGGCGGCTCTTGTTTTTGCATTCGTTTTCCTTGGATGTCTGAGTCTGCGCTTTTCCGCACGACACCTGCAGGCTAAGTCGGGCCCCTTTGGGTAAGTCCTTGATCTTTATGTTAAACTCCAACCAGGTGTTCCAGAGCACCTCCTCCGTGAAGGGTTTGGAGGTCGTCCTTTCTTGGGCCAGGAGCTGTTGTCCGTGGAAAATACTAGCTTCTACAAACACAATCAACTCAGAGTTGCGTGGTAGCACCGGTATGTCAATCCCCAAGATCTTCACCCTGAATTTACGATTACAGTCCCAAAGGGAGATGGTAAACACCTTCTCGTGGTCTTTCTCAGTGATGGTCAGTTGTTCATGAGTACCAGCGACACCGGTGCAATCATCGACCTGAGACCAGTCCTCTTTTTGGACCACGTCTTGTTCTGGGTCTGGAGGATGCTCTAAAACCAGATGGATCTCTTCACCGTTTTTGAGACACTGCCTGATCCAGTGGAAGTCTTTGATGGCATAGTTGCCATATAGGTATTCCTCTCTTCCACAAACCCTTAAGACAAAATCGGATTCACTGACGTCTTCCGAGATGCCTAAAATTGCTCGCTTTTTTGTTATCTTGGTAAAAAAGCTCTGAAGAACCTGGACGGGTGTGTCATCTATAGACACCTTGATAGTCTGGCTTGTTGTGTCCTTGTGTATCACAACCAGGATGTGGTTGTTGCTTAATTTGCTCAGCAGGTATTCAGGGAGAGGCTTTGTGGTCATCAACGGATCCATTGAGTAGAGTTTGGGATCTCGATCAGACAGCTCGATTTTCCGAGGGGTCAGCAGCTTTCTTCGCGTGAACTCCAGTTCATCGTCATGGACGTTGCTGACATCTGTCACATCATACCCGATTAGGTGGTTCAGAAACCATTGGTACTGAAGCGAATCCTCAATAGGTTGTGTTTTAACAACCAGGTGAATCTTCCCGACCTCTTTTCTCAACGCTTTCCAATATCTGATACAGTCAAGTGTTTGGAATACCTGCTGCTTGTCGTAGATCTCATACCAGTTGCCTTTCTTCTGGTAGTGCAGCATGCAGTGGTCTGGAGAGTATTTTTGGTAAAATTCAGGGCATAACTTAGTGGTTACTGCTCTGTGCCAAATCTGAACCTTCACCTGCTCTACCGTCCAATTGCCAGTCACGTCTATTAGCAATGTGTCTGGATTCCTGCTATTTTTGTTGGTGGTGGGAAGTACAAACTCTACAGCTATATTATCCGTCGATACAGCTGAGGTAGATGTAAATGCTTTCATCTTTCTTCTTCTCCTCTTGTTTTCCTCTCTACGAACTACTGGTGGCTCATCATCACTGGCTTGGTGTTCCATAACCAATGCTAAATTTGTAAAAGAAAGGATTTTGTTTTTACACAAAGGACTAGGGCTATTTATTTTGATGCATGTATATGAAAAAAAACACACCCTAGATCACAGTCACAATATTTTGACAATGAATGACTTAAGGCCCGTTCACACCAAGCACAATAACTATAAAGATAACAATATTTGCGTCCACACCAGCAAACGATATCGTCTGCTTATTATAATCTCAAGCGTGTCTGCCGCTTTAAATTCTCAAACCCATGATAGAAGGATTGATTCTGATTGGCTGTCAATGTTTATATCGTTCATAATTCCCAACGATGACGTTTCTCTGTCCTTTATGGTTAAAGTTGTGGTGTGGACGGTGCAATTGTTTAAGACTGAAAACGATTTTTACTATATCCTTATCGTGCTTGGTGTGAATGGGCCTTTAACAATTAACTCCGCCCCTATACTGTATATCTGGAAATGAATGAATTAATAAATAACTTTGCAAAATTCTATAAATATTATTACAATTCTATAATTAGACCATAGGTATCTTCCTAAAACAATTGCACAGGACTCCATCAGCTGTACAGCAGGTGAACACCTCAAAATATGCGTCTGGAGAAATTGAAGCACACCAAATATTACTTTTTTGTATTGGACATTTTCAGACTTGTCTTGATGTATTCTAGTTGTAACGAGGTTACATTATCTAACACACCATCTGATGCGAGTTAACGTTCAATTTATGCAAAGGAAGTCACCAAAGCAGGAAGAACAAGTGTGCTAAGCCCTTCAAACAATATCAATCTTAAAAAAAACACACACACACACACACACACACACACACAAACACACACACACACACACACACACACACACAGAAAAGTTGGCAAATAACGCAAACCTAATGTCACTGCAATCAATCTGCTTCCTGCACAGATCAGTTTGCTAGCGGAAACTTTGAAAGGGACATTTCCATACTGTAGAAACACAGCAAATGCGGAAGTTTCTTAAAATAATAACACTGTGAAAAGTGTTATTTTTAAAGTAAAAGCACAAACACTTCAGCTATAATGCAACGACACTGTTCCACAAACTAATAAGGCAGAATGATTATAACACTGACAGATCAGAAGTAACGGTTTTGCCGGAAGATGCCGTGAAGAGAAAAATAAAATAAAATAAAACTCACCGTTCAACAAACGCAGAGCCAATGACCCTGAGGGCGGTCGGGTAAATGCTTATACATGGATGCAGTGAGACTCGCTACAGAACACATGAAAGTAAAATGCTCTTATTCCAGCAGGTTTAACTCCAGAAGTAACGCGATCAGTCACAGAAGCGCGTTTCTCCTCCCTCCTCTGACCATCTGATCACGCATGACGGATTCCCATTGGCCTGGCACTCTCTACACTGAACAACAACATGTAGAATTTTTCTGTTTTTTTTTTTAATAATATGTAAATATGTTTTGCATGGGCTTCATATTTTATAACGGATTTAAAATGCAAAGTTATTTATGAATTTTAAATCAGGTATTTTCCAATGCACTCATGAATGGAGGTTATTATTAGTAGTGCATTGAAGAATTATTTGGGCTGGATTTGCAATAGCCCCTGAACTTAATTTTTTTATAAAGTTCATATTTGTCTTTTTATAATATATTTTCCGCATGTTTTTTGTAATATATTCTTATTAATCAAATTACAAAAGGATATACATATTTTTAATTAGAAGATTTTTGGTTTTATTTAATTGTTCAATTGTCACAAAAGACAAAACTGATGCACGATAAAATGTTAAAAGTCCATGGACCCCAAACTTTTACTTTAATACTTGTGCAATGGTGTCCTCTGGTGGTATATTGGAGGCACACGTTAATAACTTATCCCACTTTTTATTATTATTATTATTTTTTTACATCT
>JAUYWG010000565.1:0-13752 GCA_034779775.1 Enteromius afrohamiltoni | reverse complement strand
ACCTGGGACATTAAATGTAAATGCACAATAAATGCATGTACCTGATCAAACACCCTTTGTGTATCAATCTGATCTCTCAATTCTTCACTCAACTTCCCGAACAGCTCCGCCCTCTGTTCCGCCTTTCCACCGCATACAGTCATTTGATAGGCCTGTAAAACTGCCTGTTTTTTCTCAGGGACCAATAGGATTTTGTTTATCTCACTGTGCCCTCCTTCCCCACAAGTAAGGGTTTCAAGCACCGCACCAGTCAACAGAATCCCCTAAAAAATAGGAAACAATTTAAGAAGTTTGTTGTTAAACTGAAATGTATGATTTCTGTAAAACAAAATAAAAAAAAAAAAAAATTAAAAAAAAGTTTTTAACATTTAAACCAACCTCCATCTCACGCAACGCTTGAGGATCAAATTTTTGGCCTCCTCCACCTCCAACAATCCCGAGAGCCTGGGATAGGACTTTGAGCAGAGCTTGACGGTGAGCAGCTTTGGTTGGGTCTCTCAGTGCCTTCTGAATCAGACCCCCCTCCAAACTACGCCAGCCTCCAAGTAACTGCTTCTAAGCATGAAAGAGTAGAGAGACTGAAATGTCGTGATTGTTTTATAATTGCAAGGTTATAAGCAATTGCATGCCCTAATTGGAAAGCCCTTCACAGCAAATGACTAACTACTACTACCTATAAATACAGCAGGGGTGTTTTGTCCCTGTTTTGAGTATTTGGCGATGTCTATGCAAAACAAATTGGCACTAGAAAATGATAACAACCTAAATTTACTTTTTTTATTTAAAATGCTTAAACTTGATGAGACTGGTGTGACATTAATTTGCAAACGTCATTTATTAATTAGCTCAGCAGCATGAAATGTAATCCGGAACTTAAAAAGAAAAAAAAAAAACATGTAGGGAAGGGACTTTCTCATTTCAGAAGTCTGCTACATGGCGCTGATGTATCGTGAGATCACACCTGTCTACTCTGATTCCAAATCAAGGCACAGTATCAGTTTTTATGACTGTTAAAATAAATATAATGCACATTACCATATTTAATATTTCCACTGATTAAGCAACAATCTGATATCATTTCAATCTGATATCTTAGCCTCACAGCCTCTCTCCAAAAGTCCTAAACATCAAAATCAGCAAACACAGCTAATACAGAGAGAAAAAAAAGGTGCTGCCTGCTTCCCTGACTATTTTTTGCAGATTGCAGTCACCAGGGCTGGGCCACAGACAGGTGATTTTTAAGGACTCTGTGATATCTGTCAAGTAGTAGGTACATTATGTGTGTGGCATTCAAAAAAAGTTGCTTACAGCAGCTCAACAAGTATGAAATATGAATGAGAAAGGCACTGCTGCAGCACTGAATTAAATCTAAAAGTGAGGGAAAATTATTATATTATTTGATTATTGCAGACTTGCATTACTGGAAGTTTAGTGTTTGCATTTCTTGTGCATTTTAATGGAGTCTAAGAACTATAGAGTCAGTTATTTTTAAACCAAATTGTTTTTTAATATTAAATCTAAAGATAAAGCGTGAAAGAAAAAGGAATTGCTTTATAAATGTGCCTTTGTAAAATGTAACCCTAACCCTAAAGTGTCAAAAACAGAAAAACTGCTAAACTTAATAATTAGGTACAAAAAAATTATTCCATTGATGCTAAAGCTGAATTTTTTAGCATCATTACTTCAGTCTTCAGTGTCACGTGATAAATCAGTGTCCTTCATAAATCATTCTAATATTTAACTTGCTGCTCAAGAAAATATAGTGGATTATTATAAATGTCGAAAACAGTTGTTCTCTATTCTCATGACAGAAAGAAAATAAAGAATATTCATTTGAAATGGATTTTTTGGAACAATGTAAACAATTTGATTTGATTTGATTTAAATCATCATTTCTTAATTTTCCTTTTAAAAGGAAAAAATAACCGACCCTAAACCTGTGAACAGCAGTTTACAAAGAAATGTGTGTGTTTCTGTCATTCTGTACCTCAAGCTGTACAAGCTTCTCTCCAGGACTGTGGGGCTCATACTGTCCTTCATCTTTTTCTCCTACCTTTGATCCCACTTTAGGATACGTCCCAAAAATGAGATTATACACCTAAACAGAGTACACACACACACAAGCACAGATTTAGAAACTCCTAGCTCAGACACATACTTTAAATAGCGTAGAGAAGAAATGAAACTCCCTGAGGAAAATTAAGGTTTCATTCAGAAACTCACAAGAGCATATCTCAACACTTTTACATTGACTACAGCACGTTAACCCGACACATTAAAACGGTGTTATGCTAGAGCTCCTCTGCCCTAAAGCATTAGATTCTATCGCACATCCTCTCTCTCTCTCTCTCTCTCTCTCTCTGTCGTCACAGAGCAGAATCGTTAATGGTGCTGCAAACCCGAGCTGAGACTCCAAAGAGGATGAAAGAGGAAGAAGGCTCAGAGGAGCATGACGCTGACTCATGATTTGGACTTCAAAAGCACTGCTGTCTGACCTGGGTTGGAGGAAAAAGTTAGTTGAGGTGAGAAGACAGACCTCTTTCAGGTTGATGGGGGAGGAGAGCAGCAGGCTGGCGGTATCGTTTGGCAGGGAAAGGTTTCTGCTCAGGAACTGCTGGAACATCGACTGGTTCCTGAGGACACTTCCCACAGTGAAACCTGAAACCAAGACATGCACAAAGTTACAAAGACACGCAAAAAAGAAAATGTTATTTGCTGCAGTTGACATATTTACTATCCTGTTTAAACGCTTGAGGTCAGTGATTCAGTGTATTCAGTAAGGGTGCAATAAATAGTTACTGTAAAGGCTTTTTTAAATTATTACAAAAAAAGTATATTGTTGGTCAGTGTTGTCCATACTGGCCCATACGGTCTTCAGAATTTAAATTATAAATAAAAGGGGGAAAAGAAAAAGATTTAATACTGCTTCACCAGGTCCTTGTACTGTTATTTTATATTACAGTATATTCATATTGTTACATTGTAACAAAAATGTCTATTTCAAACTAATTGCTGTTGAGCACTTTTTAACTGGCTATTGATTTTAAAAATTCTGAAAAAATTATTACGGCTTTAACTAAAATACTGAGCGATAAGGACTATTTCTTGAGGACTCAATCAGCATATAAAAATAAGAACAACTAAACACTATGAAGGACATTAAAGAAAATACAAAATAGAAACCAGTTATTTTAATATTTTAATATTTTGTAATAATATTTCAGAATGTTAGTTTGTTGTATTTTTAATTAAATGCCTTCTTGGTGAATATAAAACACTTGGTTATGGTAATGTAGATGGTTAACACAATTTAAACAAGTACAGTTTAAAGCAATTAATGTGATATTTAGGAATGCTATTTAGGCTTCATCTGCAGTTCTTCCTCTTTCGCATTCATACCATATGCATGGAGAACAAAGTCCAGTATGACTGTGACTTCAGTATCTGTTTACTTTATTATGGTACCTGTAAGAAATCAGTTCAATAACACTCAAAACGCCAGATGTCTGCTGCTTTGGGTATGTTTGTCTAAAATGTTTTCCTGGCTGTATGGTTGGTTTCAGTGTGGTTTTGATTCCCTTTAACACATGGTTAATAAAATCATCACATAAATGCACGATTACAGTTGGAAATATACAAAAGGTAACTTTTTAATGCCAAAAGTATGTATAGTGTCAACAGAATATACGCTATCCACAATCGAGCCCCCTGAAAGTGTGCATTTGAAACTGCATCTGAAATCTAATTGTGTTTGAAATGTAATAGCAATGTGATTTAAACACTAAAACCAGTAGTAAAACTATTTTACTACAAATGTTTATTTACTTATTATTTACTTATTTGCATGTACAGTTATGTTATATGTTTGCATGTGTTTTCTGACCATGGCTGGTGTTGTAGTGGCTCTCTAGAGGGCCTTGTGCTGAGCTCAGACTTTCAAGGTGCTGCTGCAGTGACTCCAGCTCCTCTCCCAGACTGGGTCTGTCTGACGTAAACAAGTGATTCTGCTCCACGACTTCACTGATCCTTTCTAACAACTGAGTCACACTGAGAAACAGGAGAAAAAGACAGGTCAAAGAAATTTAAAAAAGAAAAAGAATGTAAAACCAAAGTTTTACCAATGGAAAAAAAAAAGTAAAAAAACAAAAACAAAAAAAAAAACTTAGACCAGCGTGGTCCAGATTGGCCGATACTCTTTAGAAAATGTATATTTTAGATGAAATGGGGGGAAAGTATTTTCCCCTCACACAAATGTTTATATCCTATATCTAATATATATATATTATATCTCTACCAAAAGTATATATTTTTTTTTATTCTAACACAAAACACCAAAGTCCAGAAAAAGAATCAACACATCATCATATCAAGATTTAGCTGTTGACATAATACTATTCTTAGAGAGTTAATTTAGAACTACTTATATAATATACATATATAATATTATATTAATATTTTGAATTAGCTTTTTATATTTTCAGTTTTTATTTTAATTGTTTTTGTATTTTTTTTATATTTCTATGTAGCATTCATTTTATTTAATTAATAATTTTAATTAATTATTTAATTAATTTAAATAATTATTTTATTTTAGGCAAACTTTCTATTTTTTTATTTTTTTAATTTATTTCTGTTTGTTTTTTTAAAATATTTTTTTTACTTAACCACACACACACACAGATATATATTTATAAACACAGTAATGCTATACTGTACATATACAGTACTGTGCAAACGTCTTAGGCCACTAGTATTTTCAGCAACAAAAATATAGTTTTAAGTCGTTATTTCTATCTTTTGTGGTAGTATGTCAGTTGGAAATATCAGTTTACATTTCCAAACATTATTTTTGTAATAATGCAGTGAGATTATTGTCTGAAAACCGCCAGCGCTCCAAACAGAGATCTGATCTGATCATCATCCAGTCTGTCTGGAATGACATGAAGAAACAGAACAGACTGAGACAGACTCAATCCAGAAGAACTGTGGCAACATCTCCAAGATTAAGAAAAAAAAAACTACCTGGAAAGCTACCTGAAAAACTATGGGCAAGTGTACCTCAGAACAGAAGCTGTTGTACCAAAAGCTGTAACACCAAATATTTATTTGATTTAGTTAATAGAAGTAAATTGATCAATTAAATCTATTTATGGCATTATTTTTTAAACCATCCTCATTTTACAGCATTTTTACAACAGAGTCTAAAACTTTGAATAGTACTGGAGCATTGCATGTAGGTTTTTTGAAGCATCGTTTTCTGCTTCAAACTTTCAGGATGAATTTTATGAGTTACTTGGTGTTTTTGTAATTTATTCTAAAATTGCTAAATTAAATTACGGAATTCTACACCCTTTTTTTCCCCACTGTACCTTTGTGCTGGTCTGGCTGGTGGATGAGAATAGCCATGCTCTTTACCAGCAAAACTAATCAAGGAGGCAGTTTTGCTAGTTGAGTAGTTCCAAATCTGTATGAATTTCTTTGTTCTGCCGAAAGCAAATATTTTGAAGAAAGTTTGTAACCAGGCTGTTTTGGGTCACCATTGATTTCTGTAGCATTTTTTTCATACTATGGAAGTCAATGGTGACCAACATTTCTTGAAAGTATCTTCCTTTGTGTTTGGCAAAACAAAGAAATAAAAGTAAATAAATGACTTTCATGGATTTTCATTTTTGGGTGAACTATTCCTTTAAGTAAGCACACTTCTAAACCCCAGAAATGCTGCTGACCAGTCATGCTAAGATCATAGTCCTGTAGTTCTCTCACTATAATCCATCTAACAATCAAATTAAATCACAAAGACAAAATCATTACACAATCTAACAGCTTGTGAGATCACTATTACAGGTGGTGATGGTGCCTGCTGTTCACACCATATAATGAGAACAGAATCCATTAGAGCCCATCTTAGTCATCAAGAAAGGGAAAAAAAAAACAGAGCGTAACAGAAACAGGGCGTAGGTGGACTCACGTGGAGTTTTTATACTGCAGGAAGCCAAACTCATCCCGCTGACCATCCGGACACAAAGACTGCATGATGGGAATGATGCCCGCTGAGGTGAGAGGGGCCGCGCTGTAGAAGGCTGGACAGAACCGGGGAAAAACAGACCACCAGGGTGGAGGGACGAAGAGGATGGAGGTGACAGAGAAGTAAAATCCAGTTTTGCAATAAGGTTTAAACGGTTTTGACGAAGGTGCAGATGTAGAGGAGAAGAACATAAAACAGAGCAGCGTACGGATGGAGATAAATATTTATGGCCAGGAATGTGAGTTAAGGAATGAATGAGCGGGATCAGAGGATGCGGAACAAACAATGGCAATGGTATTTTCCAAGGTCCACAGATCAAAGATTTGAGGAGAGATTAAAAGACAGGGAGAGAAAAAGAAGCAGTCGTCACATATCAGAGAAGAAAAAAACAGAGTCAGAGAGGGATTCAGATGTCAGATCGCTTCGATAAACTCCAAGTGGCCTTCAAATTATTCACTTCATCACGCACACAGAGGTCGACCAGGCAAGCTGTCACTGAAGCAGAGAGAACTAACATTGCTGTGTAGCTCGGCTCTTCTACACCTACATGCTGCCAGTCACGTCTTACAGAGCACAGGAGTGGACAGACGTGTTTAGATGACTCACTTCCCCACTGCAACCTGCTCCTCTACACATTTGATATGGAGTCAAATCTCAGGGATGGTTAAATCATCATATTTGTCTCTCAAAGGCCACAAACATTATAGGAGAGACAACCACGGACCAGGAGTTGCTGCCTTCAAGTCCTCCTGGGAAGTTAGGAAATCATAATTTTGTCATGATGCGAGTGGTTCTGGTGAGAATAAGGTGAAAGCTGGCAATTTTAGATTTTATAACAAAGGGTGGAAGCTTTTTAACACTAGATAAACAAAACCATAAAGAGCTAACCTTTTTGCCCCACTAATATATATATATATATAACACACACATTTCATTATGATTTTTATTAAGCACATAAATATGTAAATTTATTTGTAGAATACTTTGCATTAAATAAATGTATTTCAAATACATTTGAATAATTTCTTTTTTATTGTTTGTTATAGTGTATACTGTATATACACTTTCACAACTTCAGTTTAATTATGATCAAATACCAGCTTGCTTCCTTTACGATTCTTTAATTGGTAAATCATCAAACGATTTTGTCCAGTGATCATTTTGATGTCATCTAGTGACATTTAGTCACCAGTTTTAGCTACTTGTAATTGGCAACACTGACTATGACCTTCGTTCACATCACAATTCACTTACTGGAATGTACCACTACCCTTCAAATGGCACTTCAATCCCTTTCTACGAATTTGCCCTACATTGATCAGTTAATGACTAAATTAGCCCTGTAACTGCTGAGATTATTTAATGAAGCCTTAATTAATGAATGGCTCTGTAAGATGTGATCCTCCATTAAAGCATCAGTCAATTCAAATTCAGCTTTCGCCTCCCTTCACTTTGGCAGCCGTGACTGAAACGTAACCACGAGGCAGCTGGTGCTGACGGCGGGATCTAGAAGGTTACTTAATGGCAAGTGCTGACTCTTTTTCCTCCCCTAAGTGTTTTGTCACTGTGGCCTGTGGAGTTGGCATCCTCATCCAACACTGCCCACTCTAAATAAAGAGAGAGCCCTACTGCACCACGCCACGCCGCTTTACCTAGAAGCAGCAGCGCTAGCTAAACACCACTCGCCATCGGCACCTGACGACTCTGCAAAAAATTTCCCTCGATTGACGTTAACACTGAGGAGTGTTATATTTCTGCTGCTCCAGTGACGGGTTGTCTGCTCACAAGAGGTAGCTGTGTTTATTGCCTTGGTTTCCTAACTCTTATATCTGACATCTGCTCCCGCTCCGCAAACACAGCCGAAGATTAAAAGAGCAAAGATCAGTCAGGGGAAATAACCTGATGGCTCAGTAAGTGGATGAATTCAGTATGTGTATGTGTGAGTGTGTGTGTGTATGTATTTGTCAGACAATTAGAATCAGCTCACTGGTTGAAGAAAGCACAGATGTGTCGTTATCAAGACATGGTGTTTAAATAATGTGACGTCGTATGAAAGATCCCTTGTTCAGAGTGGGTCGTGGATTATGTTAGTGCTCACAGAGACATATGGAGGCCCATCATCTAAACCTCTTAAACCAGGCGTGACGCAAAAAAATGGCAAGTGATAAAAGCCATGCTAATTCGAGTTTTTGAAATCAGCTGTAATAGCGACTACTTTCCATTTCGGCAGCAATGTGACTAATGTTTGAAAACGCCCTAGGAGTGAGCTTTTGGATTACATCATCACGATATTGTGGAATATTATTAGAGTTTCACTTGTTTTGTTGTTACGATGTTTTATATTTTATTCCCCCAGTTTCACAGGCGGGCTTAAGCTAGTCCCAGACTAAATTGCATGTTTGAGCTGTCTCAGATGAAAATATCTTGCTCTGAAAACTCTTAAAACATGTCAGTGTCATTGTTCTGTGTTAAGATGCAAACCTGTAATATTTCCTTATAAGGCTTTTTTGTAAAAGTTGCTTAAATATGTTAATTAAACTAATGCCTAGTCCTGGCTTAAGCTAAGCCCCGTTTGTGAAACCGGGCCATTAGGTTTTACAATATTATTTATTTCTGTGATGGCAAAGGTGAATTTTCAGCAGCCATTACTTTGTCCTCGGTGTCAAATGATCCATCAAAAACATAAACCTATCGTGCTGAATAAATATATTAATTTATTTTTTAAAATAAGCCTTACTTTTCAACAGTAATGTAAAAAATATAAATAATAACCTTTAAACCTGACTTTGATGTGTGCTGTATATTGGCATTATTATGTAATGTAAAAAAAACATAAACAAAACATTCTTAGTGGTCTTTAATAATAATAACAAGTTACTTAATGCATTAGTTAATGCATTTATACCAAAAAATACAGTCTAACACTCCAATGTAGGGCATTTCCAAACATTTTGTAGCCACAGTATATTTACAGTCAAACATGCCGCTGGAATCTTGATGCATCATACCTGGTCACAGTGTTATTATTATTTTTTTTTTTTTATATATATACACATCATGTGTATATGTTCACATATGGGCAGGCCCCAGTCATTCGTGCCCTTTTACCATTAGATTGATGTATAGCAGCACAAAAACACATTTAGAGACCACCAAATACACACGCAATTAGAGGACACACAGTGAAATGATCCCACATACTAAGAGTTAAGATTTCAGACACGCACAAAAACAAACATTTTGACTTACACACTGGTCCAGCATGCAGTTAACGTGCACGGTGAGGAAAAAATAAAGAATGAAAGACAGAGATAGAGAGAGAGATACAAAAGTATTGAGGAAAGATGACAGAAAGAAGCAAAAATAAAACAAAACATGGTGTGATTTCAGCATTGAAAACAACAGACATTGTGATGACATACAAATGAGGGTGTTCTGTGAAAGAAAAAAAACTACATGGCTAAAGCTCTGTCTAACAGCCATAAATCTTTGCAATCAATGACAGATTAGCAAAGTTATATATAGCAACCACATAGAAAAAAATGATCAATTATCATTATAATAATGAACAACAAACAACACTTTGAACAATAGTTTATCCAAACAAAATGTCATCATTTAACGACCTTCATATCATGCATCTTCTGCTGTAGAAAGAAACCCACACTGGTTTGAAATGATCCGAGAGTGTGTAAACTATGACAGAATTACTACTTTTTGGTCTCTTTAATTACTGGTAAAGGATAAATGGCCTAGTCAACCTAATTCAGACACGCTTACACTGTTGTATTGTGTATATGAACATCATAAAAGCCCCAGATGACAATAGAAGTCCTCTGACCAAAGAGGGCGCGAGTGAGCTGGGTTGGGGTAAGAATCACCTTACACTTCATTCATCTCCTACTCCTAATCTTCTCTCTATGTGCTGTCACTTAACTTACCTTCTTTCACAGGAATGGCCGGCTTCTTCTGCCGCAAGCCCAGAAGTATGAAGAAGAGCACCAGAGGGATGAATATCTCAAATGCAAGAACCCACTGCAGAGATAAACATACAAAGAAACGGGTTATAAAAGCCAATGTGGCTGCTGGCGGTCCTATACTGTACATATGCCTACGTATATCATAGCTGATTCACTACAGTTGGCGTAAACATTTGAAATGTCACACACTAAAAATGATAATAATTATATATAAAAAATAAAGTTTCTTATGTTTCAAATCAGCATATTAAAAAAATCTGACGGCACGGAAGACTGAAGTAATTTATTTTTTGATACAGCATTGGTGATTCATGAGCAAAAGAGGTGTATAAATATTGGTAGTAAATATAAAAATGCATCACTTTCTTTCATACCGGGGACCAGTGAAAATGTTGGCTTAAGCAGGCAAAAAAAAAAATCTCATTGCTGAGGCTTGCCAACTGAGTCCGGTATCAGAGATTGATCCAGTAAATACAGACTGGCCAATTGAAGAGTTTGCTTAACATGCAATATTTGCTAGTTGGGTTGGCCAGCACACCTGCTTGTGCTCATAAACAGCCTGTTCCAACAATTATTAAAAGAGGTGGAAGAGAAATGAAAGATATCGCATACACGTACACTCCACAGCAGCTAGTTGGAAGGAGATGGCTTATGCTTTCAAGCACATTGTTTAAAGTGTGCAAAGTACAGCAGAAAAGCTGCATCTTCCAACATTTACCTCTGCATTATTTCCACTACTTCCTCTATCACTTTCTCTCTTTCTCCCTCTCTGCTGGGGCTGAGTTACTGAGAAATAAGCTGTTGGTTGAAATGTAGACTGTGATTAGGAACTCGCAGGGTTACAGCCAAGGTTGCTATTTATAGCTGAACTGAGATCAGCCTCTTATTCTTCCTCCATCTACGAATGCGTGCGGCCGCCATCTGTGCTCGACTACGAGAGGCTGATCTCAGATCAGTATCTACGGGCATCCTGTCCTGACCACAATCCTGTCTTTCACCGCAGCACAGCATCACGCTAACCCCACATCCCGTCTCTGTTGACAAGTGACAAGAGAAGGTGCAGAGGTTTTTCTCTCGCTGTTACTTTCTCTCCATCGCTGCCATTTCTGAAGGTCACAACAAACAAGAAGCTCCTTTTACATGCATCTCTCACAATACACAAAGCCACATCTGACACGACACACAAAGCTTCGCTTACGAGACCCCCGGCGCTCAGCACGGGGGATGTAAACAACAGCCAAAGAGTGCTTTTCTTTTTAGAAAGTCATGTGGCTTATTTAAGCTTTAAAGGGGGCAAAGAAAAACATTGCATCACTCCCAGTCAGTTTTGAACTGTAATTTGTATGTTGGAGGCTGTTCATCTATTATTTATGGAGCTATTGTGTCTGCCTACGAGCACTGCTCTTATACTCAAGTAAAGTCAAGTCTATTTGGATAGTGCCTTTTTTTTTACACTTTGCTTCAAAGCAGTTCTACAGATTGGATTACTTTATTGTGATATATATTTTACAGTGACCCATCTCATGGTACAAGATTTTGGTCACCCACTGTTCAGCTAGAAAATGAATACATAATTTAAATGCGGAAGACAGATGGTGCAAGCAAACAATATCAGTCGTTGGGTTACAACAATATTTTGGCACTAGGTTGCTATTGTAGTAGTTGGACAGCGTCATATAGTAGGGGGGAGTAGATCACCTGGCTGGGTGAAGCTGGATATAGTAGGCCCTGGTACCAAGCTTTTGTGACCTTTATGACTATGATGGATTATAACAGTAGAGAAACCATGTCTTTTGTTTTGGTAATAATGTTATTTGTCTAACGTAAAGACGCAAAAACAGTAAGGTTGGAATACACTGCACTACGCAGATTTCGACACGCCGAAAGTCAGAGCCAGTCTGCATATCTGAGTTGACAGATTTAATAATATATGACGTAGTGTATGATTGTCACAGACTTTAGACTATTGCCTCTTTTACACAGTTGGCTCAAACCATGGACGATCCAACGGTTTGATACCCTGCAATAGTACTTTTAGTATACAAAACCGGTAAACTTCAAATCTGCTAACTTGGAAGAACTTATTGTGTACTTAATTGACTTTAATTTAATGCACTAAAGTCCAACTAAAGATATAGTGAAGTATATTTGATTATGCTAAAGTAGAGCAATTGCAAGTATACTTCAGGTGCATTAAATTAATAAAGATATACACAAATTAATCCTAAAATAAAATTTAGGATTCTTTAATAAATGGAAAATTCAAATGCACAGCATTTATTTTATTTTATTGCATCATTGCTGCATAAAACACCAAGCCATACATATATATAAGCTATATAAGAAGAGTTCAGACATGTGAGTTCAACAAGTGCCATCTGAAATTTTCTTGTAAAATGCACATTTTTCTCAGGCTCTTGCATTTCATGTTCAGTTATTTCATTATAATGGAAACAAAAAGAAGCTATTCACTGCCATTAAAGTGAAATTACGTACATAAAAGAGAATCTTCTTGGAGAGGAAATGTTCAAATGGCATTTAGAGGCTTTTGTATACAGTGCATACATATATGTATGTGTACTGTATATAAACACACACACACAAAGAGTGCAATACAATTTCCCAACCTAACCCAGACACCACTAAACTAGAATAGTCTAGTTAGTGTCTTTCAGTTGTCCACTCTTCATACTTTATCTGCCAAAACACACTTTCCATTCACCAAATCACTGAATTACATCTTTGTGCCACTGTCCACCGAGCACAGCATCCATCACCAACCAACAAGCAAATAATGCGAGCTAAAACACTTATCCTCCATTAACAATGCACGCTGAGAGATATGAGGTTTTCTGTCAAGTAAATTTGAGATAATGGAATTGCTTTTACTGTACGAGGACTGGAGAACGGCTTGTATAAACCTCCATATACACCTCTAAAAAATCTGTCTTCTCTTTTCTCTGCCAGTCTCTCCCCAGACAGCTCACATGAACGGAGCCTGCATAATCAGATAAAACTCACATGCACAAAACATCATTTAGCATCCATAATTACATTCGAACCAACAAATGCAAACAGGCCCCACAGTCGCCTGGGATCGAGACACTAGGCGCTGTTTGTGTTTTTGAAACGGGTATGTTTTGTAATTATTATATTGTGCATGATCAGAAAGTTTCAGTGATTTTTCCACTGGTACGAGTGCATTTATAGCTTAAAACAGCAGCAATAGAAACAATGTCCAATAAAATTAGTTATACAATTACTGATGCAGTAAGTAATGCTGCAGTCAATCACTTTAGCAGCACTTTTATGGTCCATCCAATCAAAAATTTTGATTCCATACCAATTTTGTATCTGTACCTATGGAAGCCTGTTTCCGCCACTGTATAAAAAAAAAGAATCTCACAATTCAGATTTTTTTCTCAGAATTGCGAGTTGTAAAGTCAGAATTCTGACTTAATTCAGAATTTCTCTCTTAGTGAAACAGCTCTAAAAATAATCTTTTATGATCTTTTCTATGGTTACAGGCTAGAATATGCATCCTACAGTCCGTGGACTGTGACAAGTACATCTCAGTAACGCTGAAAAAAACTTGCAATTCTGACTTTATACAGGTCCTTTTCAAAAAATTAGCATATTGTGATAAAGTTCATTATTTTCTGTAATGTACTGATGAACATTAGACTTTCATATATTTTAGATTCATTACACACAACTGAAGTAGTTCAAGCCTTTTATTGTTTTAAT
>JAUYWG010000564.1:0-13754 GCA_034779775.1 Enteromius afrohamiltoni | reverse complement strand
CTATAATGTGATAAGAGCTCGCTCAAGTACTGAGGAGCTAAGCCATTCAGGGCTTTATAAGTAATTAACAAGATTTTTAAATCTATACGATGAACTTTCTATACGGCAGCCAGTGCAGTGTTGACAGAACCGGGCTAATATGCTCATTTGTGGTTCTGGTAAGGACTCTAGCTGCTGCATGTTAAACTAGCTGTAGTCTTTTTATCAAGCGTGCAGAACAACCAAATCAAATAAATGCCTTTTTCAAAAACCTAACAAAAAAATGATTTCAAATTTATAGATAGCTAGGTGAAGGACAGGTTAATGTCTATGAGACATCAGTACTTGTCATAACTTTTCAGTGCACTTACAGTATGGTTATCATATATTTTCATTAATCACAATTTAATATTTTTATCCATCTTCCAGACAGCACCACTCATGCTGGGCGTTAGCTCCTTTTCTGCTGCCAGCTATGATAAATACATCTTTGTGATTGGTGGAGGCCCTAATGGCAAGCTAGCCACAAACAACATGCAATGCTTTGATTCCTTAACAAACAGATGGAGTTTCAAATGTCCGATGCCAACTGAGGCCAAATGCACAAATGCAGTGACCTTTAAGGACGCCATTTTTGTTGTTGGTTCGTGCTTTTTACTTTTTTTGCTTAAATAAAACAAGAAACTACTCACCAGAGATAACCGCTTGCTTTGATGATCAAATGTGTAATTTGCTCTAAAATAAAGGTGGTGCGATGAAGGCGTTGTATTCCTACAGTCCTCTGGAAGACTCCTGGACGCTAATAATCCATCTGGGATGTGAGAGGGCCAGCTGTGGCATTGCTGCCTGCAATAACAAGCTCTTCATTACTGGTGGCCGTGATGACAAGAACGAAGTGATTGCTACCGTTCTCTGCTGGAACCCAGAGACAAATAAATTGACTGAGGAGTGTGTGCTTCCACGTGGAGTATCTCACCATGGCAGTGTAACTCTCAGGAAGTCCTACACACACATACGCAGGATAACGCCTGGAACAGTCACAGGATGACCAATTCAGCAGCTTCAGAGACTTAAGCAGAATAACAAGCTTCTCTGTTACACTGATACTGAAATTTATTTATTTATTTTACATTGAACTATGCTTTTGGTACACAACTGCACCAAAGTATAACCAGTGTATTAAATTTGACAATGCAAAAAAAAATTGCTTACACTTTTCAGTACAACTTTTATACATGGAAACAAAAATATTTATTCTGTAGCACTTCACAATAATATTTCATTCGTTAATATTAACAATCGTGTGAACAGGTAACACAATAAGCCATTTCAGTTGAAATCATTTTTCCTCTTTCATTGTTTTTTTGGAGCTTATTGTGAACCATTAATTAATGATTATATATGATTTATTAATTTTTGACCTTCTATACGAAATAAAACTCAATCTTAAGGTAAAATGACACATTTGATGTATGCAGGATTTGTCCAAACACCGTTTTCTATGATTCAATGTGAATTAACAAATAGCACTAGTACGTTCATGAACGTTAATACAGATCACATCTAAGTTACCATTTATCCTCTTAATGTGGTAAAGATATAAAATGCTTTTTAACTTACTTCACTGAAAATATCAGCTTTGTGAAAACATCCAAGGAGTGTTTTCTGCGGTTTTATTTCATTAGTTGGAATTTACAGGGATGGTTCACCCAAAAAAAACTTCAATTTCTAACCCTCATGTCAGATTAAGATATTTTGTTGAATTCCATAGAAAGCAAGATCCCCTTTCTTTTTCATGTTAAACACCACCATTCACAAATAAAAGGACTCAGATTTCATCAATAACAGACTTATGTGTCCTAAAGGTAAGTTCTTACAGGTTTGGAATGATATGAAAAATTATCGACAGAATTCTCTTCTTGGGTTTAACAACCCTTTAACAAATACACCATATAAAGAAACAAATGATCTCATAATTTGAATATAGCATCATTTTTATTTTGTGAAGAGATTAATACAAAGTTGTCATAAAAATAAGCTTTATTTGTACAGTGCACAAAAACATCTGTGCATTTGGAAAATATTTAACGCACAGATCTTGTCTGCTCTTTCCTGTGCAAATTTGATCCCTGATATAGGCAGATTTTTAGCAGTCTGTTGTTCACTTTTAAAGTTTAACATAAAACATAATTGTCAGATACATAAAAGGCACCACTACCTTGCCTAACTGAACTGAACCCAGTATGAGCCGGTCAGATGCAAGAACAAAAACATTGAGAGAACATCCACTTCTTCACAAGGTTAACTCTGGAGAAACATTGTACTGAAGTAAGCATTTTTCCAATCTACAATTTTGTTGTCCAATGCCATCTCCCTTGGTTTCATTCAGCAGTACCGCACGTCTCATCTCCTGTGTCTGCTGTGTCCAGAATGTGACCTGCTCTGGTGTTTGCTTCGTCCGTGATCATGTGATCGATCACGGTTTCGTTCACGATGGTCCCAGTGGTGACCGCGATCGTGCTTGTGTTTCACATAGTCACGGTCATGAGCTCGTTCGTGGGAATTGCTGCTAGATCGGCTCCGTGATCGCCTCCTTTTGTTGCTGTGTTGATGAGAATCACTCTGTCTGTCTCGCTCCGTCCTCAGCTGCGTGACTGGCGAAGCTCTGCGACCTTTGTGTTGCCGTGGCGATGGACTGTGGCTGCTCTGAGAGCTGTACGTTCCTGAGTGGCTCCTCCGACTAAATATACACATGAACGAAGAACATCATGTCAGCAGCAGAAAAAACAAATCTATTTTAAACATCAACCTTGTGTGCACGTATGAAAAGACTTACTGTCTATGTGGAGAACGAGATGGCGAGCAAGATCGTGAGCGAGACCGACTGTGGTTCTTGCCATTCTGATACACTTTGCTTTCCTCCTTTTTAATGCTGCTATACAAGAAAGATAAAACACAGTAAGCATTGCAGTACAGTAAAACACAGCAGAGGAGTTGCTATTAACAAAAAAAAAAAAAAGTAACCAAGGTAAATTAAGTCATGTGATTTAAAGTAGTAAGGTTAAGAACTAAATTTAAATCACATTAATTAAAAAAAAAGCATTGCTAAAGTTAAAAGAAACTGTATATATATACACACAAGTGCAGTATGACAAATCACATTGCGATAATAGTAAAAAAATTAACTTTTTTGTGAACACTAATTCAGTGCCAGGCACAAATCCAAAAAAATTAGTTTTGGTGCTGTATTTGAAAACTTACCCATTTAAGGGGCTTTTTGGAAACAACTGTCGGTTCTCAGACTCCTTCACTAGTTTAGAGTTTGGCGATTTTTCTTCCACCTTCATTTCTCGTGGAGAAGCTGGAAAAGGGAAACATTTTAGCTTCCTGTGAATTGGCAAGTACTTGCAAAAAGCTTGTTTAGTAACGAGCAAACAAATAAAACTTACAAGGTTTTGATGCTGGGGAAAATCCACCAATGGCAGCAAGAGCTGGAGTGCCACTGGGATTCTGTCCTTTGGCTTTTAGTCTTGCCTCCTCCAGGGCCATCTTCCTCTTTTCCACCCGTTTCTCAAGCTGTTCACTGTCAGGCTGAGAGATGTATGGAGTATTAACAACAGCATATAGTAACAACAATTAGTAGAAACAGATGTGCCAAGCATATAAATGAACGCTACCTTTTCTCTAGAATAAAGCCTCATCATGCTGATACATATTTCTTTGATGTCCACCTTAGTAGCACCGAAAACAAGATACCAGTAGGGCTTGGAAGGAAGAGGAATCTGAAGAAATAGAAAAATACCTAATGAAATAAAAAGAAAGGAAGAAAAGCATAAAGACAGACAAAGCTGAAGACATACCTGTAGTACTCGAGCAGCGAGGTAAATACAGGCACACGCAATTGTCTCGGGTTCAAACCGCACAAACACATTGGTTCGGAGGGCATCGTTCATATAATTCCTGTAACACATAAAGAAAAACCTATGCAACACCTGCCATGCTCTCTCTCTCTCATAAGGCTTCTGGAGACTCTTAACTTCATGTCCTTTCCCTTACTTTTTAAATGTAGCCATGATGGTGGCAATAGTATAATCTTAGAACAACCAAAATGAATGTGAAATCGAAATTTTTCAAACCCCATATCAAAAAGTTCTGAGGAGAGGCAAGAATCACTTGAAGGTGGATTATCAGGGACAACTTGCTTTACAGAATTCACATGAACATGAATCATATGAAAAAGCAACATACCATTTTCACTGCTAAAAAAATTGTTTGGATTTAGAGAGCATAAAGTGCATAACTAAGTACTAGCACTCAAGTGAAAAAATAAAAATAAAAATCCTGGACCCCCCAGCAAAGCCAAGGCCTTCCATTCAGAGAACCCCCTCTGAGAGCTCTCACTGGATTGGCTGGCAGCCTCGAAAAGGCCAGCCAATGAGGTGGGAGGGGTTCCTGGGTCTTGTGCCTGAGCAGTTCGGGTGTTTTCTGTGACACTTACCACCATGGGCTACCCTTTAATCAAAGAGTAGAGAAAGGACAAAGTTAAACAGAGCTCTCCATAAGCCTTAACCTCAATGATGTGCAAGAAAACAACAAACACGTGACCTACAGAACACTTCTGCATTTCTCATTTAAAAAAGGGAAAAAAAAAAAAAAGTGTGATGCCAAAATGATGTGAACCTATCTTACCTTTAATGTATACCAAGCTACAAATGCAATTCATGCTTTATAATGCAGTGTTTCCACTAGGTCCTGCTGATACTTAAGTACCAAGTTCTTTCACCCAAGTTCAAGGTCTTATCAGCAAATATTACTAGTGGAAACACAGCATGAGTCCAACCATAAACCTGAGGCAATGTCTCCTCTATAAAGGGGAAAAAATTCCAAGTCATAATTTATAGGGCATTTTTAGAAGATCCAAAAACAAAAACTTACCATGCTGTTTGAACCAGCATCTGATTCTTCTCACATTCAAGAACTTGCAAGTACATGACTATAATCTGAAAAGGTTAAAAACCAAAAATTAATTATGGACACTAGCAGGAAATAGCAAAATATATTCTGGATAGTAGAAGTTTAGAAATGAAAACTTACCTTGTGTGGATGTTTGACGTGAACACAAAAGCCCAGCTCCTTAAGGACGCGGCGCTCCGCTTTGATCACTTGGTTCTTGGTGTTGATGTAATTTTGATCAAGAACAAGAGGGGTGCCCCTGGTTCAAAGCAAAAACAGCTGACATCAATACATGCTCTTTACTGATTACACTAACATGTTAATAATTAAAAAAAAGTCCAATTCAAAATTAACTAAATTTGGTTTTATGTAAACAAATCATTACTATACGTAGAATCCAAAATAAATAAATAAAAACCCAAAATCGACGTACTTTTTGCCCTTTCCTTGTTTCAAGTAATGGAAAACGTTGATCACGTCCCTCACTCTTCTTGGCGATTCCTCTATCTTTGATGCCAAATTGACGCAGGCCATGGCAACAATCTGATTTAAAGTGACAAGCAAATTAATTAGTCATAATTTGTGTTTAATCAATTTTTTTAAATATATATACATTTTTTGTTTTTGTATGTCTGGCTTACCTCAAAACTGTGCTTGATGAAGGACTTCGAGTAAAAGAATCGTTGAAAAAGGACTTGTCCGGTCGCCATCGCCACCTATTCAAATTACCGAAGAACAACTTACATCAAAAACAACATTCATATCACTTGACTTACATGAAAGCGACACATAGTTGTTAGATAGCTAAAAGTAGAACAATACATGTTTTAAAAACATTTCCAAACAGATTACACGGCTTGCATCGGCTGAAAGAAAGACAAAAGGAGGCCGGTTTGAATGTGCCGGTTACGGCTAGCTAGCCGTGCTAAGCTCATCGTCTTATATCTTAAGATCCACAGGAATTAAACTAACGGACTAATTCACATCCACATCAGCATATTTAAACAGTAACCTGTGGCAGACGCAAAAGAATCCCGGCAGACTGGATGAGTTCGCAGCCCAGAATCCGCAGATCTGCCTCAGTCTCATGGTCGAGGCCATCCAGCATGGACGGGGTCGTAGAGAGCCTCTCCTCGGGTATTGTCGAGCTATCGATGGCCAGAAACACCTCCGAATAGATTTTATCGCCTATAAGTATGCCTTGATTGTTCGGTGGAGTGTTTATATGAGGAGATAAAACACCCAGAGACATCGTGATCGAGTAAATCGGTATCACAAAACGTAAACCTTTCGTCTGCCAGGCGGAAATGGCAACGTTTCGTGATTGACGCAATACAACAACGGAAGTGACGTCAGTGGAATAACGAAATCTCGTAGTATACCGCGATGCTGTTTTAGAGTGCGATGTGTGGGCGCTGTTCTTTCAAGGATAGTACATTTTGTAATTATTTAAAAAATATAAAATTGACATTTTTATTCTCATTTAGATAGTATACTTACTTAGTATACAGACTTAGTATACGTTTGTTTAATAATGAAAGTAAATGGAATATGGAATAAAACATTCTGCCACCATAGATAGATAGACAGACAGACAGACAGACAGACAGACAGATAGATAGATTTTTGTGCTGTACACCAGGTCTCCGTAGGGATGTGCTGTGTTGCCAAGTCCCAAAGTAATCACATCATCATGTTTGAGATCTACACCACAGTGAGGGGCTCATCACTGAAAATGATGAGACAGCTTACAGAGGGGATGTGATATGCCTAGACACCTGGTCAACAAGACATAAAGATAGTTGTTTACTTAAGTAAATCTTGTGCTTCTCTATTCATATCAGGAGGTGGGGAACATTTCTGAACTTATGTAATAGCTGTTTTTTTTCAATAGTGCAATAAAGTACATTTGCTTTTGCACATATTCATTTTTCATTTAATATACTGTTTGGTTTAAAAATATGAATATAAAATAAGTTGGTAGTCTACTGTTTGTGAACAGATAACTGATGAACTTTTCTTTTTGTGAACAGATAACTGATTAACCTGTTCATTTTTAATGTCTTCATCAGCATTGTTCAGATTAAATTAGTTGGCTACATTTGCTGAGAGGGTAAATGATAGCTTCGGTCTTTGCTGTGCACCAAGCAGTAAGAAGGAGAGATGCCAGCTGTCACTGATACTCATTTTGACCTCATTGCATTTACCCACTTGCCCCTCTCATCTCCCAACCAATATCCCTATTAGATGTGTCCAAAAGAATAAAAAGTACACAAGACATTCATTAGTGTCACATTTGATTTTCCCCAAAACACCACTGATTGCAATAAACAAATGTTTTGTAAAAGATCCAAATCCAATTTGATCTCTAATTACTGCACTTTCAAAAAAAATTACAGGGGGCGGAATAATTTTTTATAGAGAAGTTGTGTAAATGCTGTTTTCTCAGCCCAAGTGAAAACATTTTGATGTCACTGCCAGCAAACAGTAAATAGTTTTTTTTAAATACCCCTCCTTCTTTGCCTGTGGTTGTTTTTGAGAAATGCATGTCCCAAGTTCCTGAAAAACAGAGTAAACAAGACAATACTGTACACAAAATATCCATGCTGCAGTCGCAGTTCCAGCATGTTCTGTGAAAGTTCCTTAAAATAGCCTGTTTCTAATGTTTATAAAAGGTTGACAACGTTATGTATTATGTGATTTTCATCATCACAGTCATATGCTTTATTTTCAAATGTTTCACTGCTGGGAGACTCTCTTGTGAGGCTTGCACCAGTGAATGCTGTGCGTGCCAGCATGTCAATAAGGCATGCAAATAACACCTTGCACACAAGCTGCTTTTTCAGTTGTATACTCAAGAGAGAGTCCCATCCCCTTTGCTTCAGAATGCTTGTTACACAATATTTTTGCGACCATATTGTGTTTTACTTCAAAATACCAAAAATTAGCTCAGTTGGGCAGCCATTTAAATTACATTGCATGTCAGTCATGCAAGTGCAAAGTGTCATATTCTCTCATACATACAATACATTACTGGCAGCTGAGTAGCACTGAATAAACCGAACGTCCCAGAGGAGAAACATCTTGCAGCTTCTTCTTGCATAAATTTCTCACTGAGACATTTTAATCAGGTAATTATTCATCCTTTCTGTCAGTTACTGGGGGATTCATAATGTACTCCAGATCTGCTGGCTCCTTGAATGGCACTACTGGGATCTGGTTAGAGAGCTGCAATGTTTCACTTCACAGGTTCAGAAAAGCACACACTGCATCTTTGCTAGGGGTAAAAATTTGATGTTTAAAAGCAAAAATTATGCTTTATTGAAATTGCTTTATTTCATAGTGCAGGAGCTTAATAGACCCGGGAGGTACTATCATTATGAACAAAACATTCTTGAGTGAATTGAAAATCTAAAACCCTGAAGTCCACAGGAAGGAAATGTCATCAGCTGTACCGCACAGTTAGAACTGAACAATACAGCGTTTTATAAGGTAGGTTTGCAGTAGCCCCCTGAGATTGGAAAAAACGTTGTCGCCCATAGCAAGCTCGGCATTGGACAGCCGGGTGACGTAAATCCGCATGTTTCTGCGTCTGGCTTCATGGTGAACATGTTTCACCTGAGGAATTTTTTCTTTCTAGACGTCTCCGTCTGCCATCACCCCAAGAAAAATTTGGTTGCCTCCTCGTATCCCAGAGATTAACTGTGCTCCTTTTAGAAAGCAAAGTCAGCTATATTTTCTTAACATGCTAATGATTCCCAAAGCCTGTGGCTGTGACATAAAGCAGAGATTTGGCAACATACAAACTGCTGTTGTATGAAACATTCTCAACCTCTCACCTCTCTGCTGTTCAGACCGTTCTGGGCCTGATGTCATTCCTGAAAGTGTGTCAGTGGAGGGAAGCAAAGGTGAGTTTTTTTATTCAAGTGTAAATATATTATATCCCCTCTGGTATACACTACAGGTGCCTTGTTGCACGGGTATTGACCTGGCCTGCAAACCAGCTGCATTGCTTCATTGAGAAGCAGTGTCACAGGACACCTGCAGAAAGTTCAGTTCCTGTATACCTCACAATCCAAAACCCATTTATAGAAACAGGCCAGATCTGGTGTTGCCTGGTTCACGCTGGGTCTAATTCCCACCTCACCCCCCAGAAGGCCCAGAAGTGTAAATATTTCCATCTCCACATGTTCTCAATTTTGTTCTGACTGAGAGTGCTCTGTTTTTGTGAACTGAATGCTGAACTATAAGTGCAGAACAAAATGACATGTGATCACTTTTTTCAGTTTCTATGCGACACACAGTATGCGGCATGTCTGTAAATCCCCCACAAACAAATAGTAAAAAGGAGAATGGAATGAAACTCTCTGCCAGTAATGATAAATCTTCGGGGGAGAGATTTCATAAACGCTCAGATTAATGAATGCTTCTTAGAATTTCTTTTGGAATTCTTTCGGAATGTTTTAATACTGTTTTCTACTTGGTGTAGCTAGATCTGCCCATTTAAATAAGCGGATGTTTAGTAAAATTGTATACATATGTGCATAGTTTACTTATCGTTTTGGACTGTTAGTGCAGAAATACTAGACAATACTATTTTTATTTGGTACTTTTTGGAATTTTTCAAGTACAACAGATAAAGACATTGTATGTGTGTGTGTGTTTTATATAAGTTATAAATGAAAAGCAAATGTTCTCTCTATTTCTCAACAGCGCTTATAATTTACAATTGTACAATTAGACAATGTTCAAATGTATAATATAATATATATATATATATATATATATATATATATACTGTATATAGTTTATTATTTTAAAATTGAAAATTGTTGTTTTAAGTGCCTTCTCTCTAAGTTTAAAGGAACTGTTCACCCAAAAATTTACTATTTACTTACCTCAGGGCATCCAAGATGCAGATGAGCTTGTTTCTGCATCAGAACAGATTTAGAGAAATTCATTCAAGTCATTCACTGATGGCTCAATGAATGGGTGCCGTCAGAATAAGAGTTCAAACAGCTGATAAAAACTTCACAATATTCCCCACGAACATCCCTCAGTCCATCAATTCTTGTGAAAAGCTGCGTATTATAAAGTAAATACATTAAGCCATTTTTTACTTTTACAAACGTAAACCTAACTTCAAACCATAGCTTTCAGTAAAAATTTGAATCCTCTATTGATAACAGGCTTATTGTTATTTAACCGTTTACAAGCACAAACAGTCCAACAGAGCTATAAACAAATATGTCAGACGATTATAGTTTCAATATCTGTGTGTGCCAAATGTGTGAGGGAAAAAAAAACATGAGTCAGAGTCAGTGTTTTCTATCAAACAAGATTATATAATATATTATTATTATTATTATTATTATTATTATTATTATTATTATATTGTAAGAAAAACAGTTATAATGCCAAAATAATTACTTCTGAATAAAATAAATTATATATGTACATACATATATAACTATTAAACTATATTTCATGGCACTAAATATACAGAAATATCTATGTACAAAGCAACTATAACAAAAAATGATACATACAGCTTTCAGGATTATAAAATGTATAGAAGCAGTATATTTTGATATTTGGGTGCAAAAAGAAATGATATTACTGTAACAAAGTACTTACATTACTTCTTTTAAGTCTAAGAACAGACTGTAAAAGGTGATACTGATTAAACACTCACACATGTGCACAGCACAAAAGCAGACACACACTAAATCAGTCTACAGTCAAACAATGCTATTTCTGTCCCTCTCATAACAGTCGGTACATTGGAAACTGAAGACACGCCTCAGACAAGGAGTATTAAACAGATGTTTGTCCTCACCTCAATAAATTATTTGGCTGCGCTTCTAAAAATTTCTTTCCGCTCATAAGCAGTGGGTGGAGCATTCATTTAAATCTGCACCGGACTGATTTATGCTGCCAAACAAAATCTGCTGGAACAAGATCTTTCACCAAAAATAAGTATCAGGTGTTCAAGACACAATATTGCCTAAACTTTTTCGGTTTTCACTCTGTTCTTTCAAAATGTAGTGAGGTCGCAAATGTTTTCTTTAATAAAGCTGAACACTGATGATATTGCTTCATTGTTTTGTATTGTATTTCTTAAGTTGTTTGTGTTGTAAGAGTTTGCCTACGGGTCTCAATAGCCATGGCATACTCAATCACTCATTGTTTATCTTGAGCTTCTAAAAAGATCTGCTGGTAATTTATTAAGGCAGTCCTTGACACAATTAATTCAGTATTTTGCTTCTTAGCTCAATTCCTAAGTTCTCTTTTCCTAATATGGCAAATAAGTTAAACTTCAGTTGATGCTCCAATGCACACACAGTTAATATTTATGTGACCTGTTAATATTCAAAGGGCTTAAACCTCTAAGAATGAAATGGACTGACCCAAAATAAACATTCTGTCATGATTTGCATACCAAAAAATATCTAACAGACCCCACTGCTATTCAGTGAATGAAACATTCTTCTAAATATCCTTTTTTTTGTTCATACAGGCTTGGAATAACATGATGTAGAACATTTTTATTATTTAGGCAATTAATGCTTTTAAGAACCAGAAGAACAGACATATTCAAGTGCTGAGATAAGAAAGATATAAACTGAAAGGTTTACTCCAGAACAACATGCAAAGGATGGAGACATTATAGCTGCTCCTATAAGATCAAAAATCCTTTTGCCCACATCTTAGTTTCTATTCTTCCACCTTAACCCGAAGCAAAATTCTTCTTTGGGGAGACCCAACCCCTTTCCTGCTTTTCCTTTCCACACCCCCATGACAATTTCTTGCCCAACCAGCGGTAGAGGCTGTGACATTTGAGTGCATCACATATGCTGCCCACCTCCAACAAAGTATTAGTCACACTGTCACAGCCCTGCTCTGAGTGCTGTGTTTAAAAGAGCTTGCTCAGCCTCATGTACGCTCAGTGGGCTTCCAGGCACATGAGGGACAGCGGCTGTATAACAACACGAGAATAACCACAAGGCATCTTAGTGGCCGTGGAACATCTGATTTACTTCAAAATAATCTGATTACATGCAGGGGCAGACTAACATACGCACCAGCATTAACATCAGAATGTATGTGCCCGGGGCCGTGCTGGCCCTCTGCCTGCCCTGCTTTTTGAGTGGGAATGTGTTTGGTTATGAATATGGAGAGGATTACTACTATAATGAAATCTCCAATGGTGAAAGCCTGCAAAGTAAGTATTTTTTAGTTCCAGATGTCTCTTGGTTTTTATTTATACATGTAGCTGTGGTGACATTTTGCTTTTCATTTAACTTTTTTAAATAATCATGACTGCATGACAAATTATTTTAAAAACAGAACTATTGAATAAGTGGGTAGTTGATTTTTTTGTTTGTTTGTTTGCTCTGTGCTTTAATTGGTCATTTTATATTTTATATTTAGTCCTCATCAGTCAGTTTTGCATGCTCTTGAAGACATTAATATAAAAAAAACAAATTATTCTACAAGAACAAATATTGCATTGAATGTCTTAATGTCTAAATACACATGCATATAATTGTAAAAATAGTTACAAAATAGTGCTGTTAAAACTTTGCATATTACACCACAAGGTATGGCAATTTTCTAAAAATATTGATGCCAACTACTCAAATTAAAACTATTTAAATATTTGTATTTTTAATGCACAGTGCTATGAAAGCATAATGTCATGAGTCATGCCCCCTAGCTTTCAAACATTTAAAAGTGTCGGGAGGTTTCATGACATTTGACATTTACATACCTTTCCACTGACACCCTCCTGCAAAGCCAAGCCTAGAGCTGGAACATATTAACCGGAAGATGCTCATGAGCATCATAAAGGTTTTTCCTTCGCAGAGAACTTGTCTCTGAGAGTTTAGCAAGCGGCAGTCAGTAATCTTGTGGCCACTATGAAACCTGCCATGAGAAGAACAAATGATGACAACAAACCACAAAAGCTCTGTTTTCTATTATTATATGATGGTATTACCTTGTAATAACTGGTTATGTTGCACCAACACAGAGCAATAAAAAAACATACTTTATGTTCACAGCAGGTGCTACACAAATTCCCTGTCCACCTCAAGACCTCTTACGCTGGGACAAACTTTTCATCATGCTGGAGGACTCTCAAATGAAGCACAGCATGCTCTCGCAGCAGAATGAAGACATGGTAAAAGCAGAGATGGACTCTGTACGGAAGGAACTCCATAAGCTTAGCAACAACAAAGCATGCGTCCAGGCTTCAGAAAACACCTGTAAATGTATAAGTGAACAGATGAGCCGCAATATGAACCAAGCCATGGAGCAGCTAAGAGAGGCTGCAGATACGTATCAAGCTCAAAACAACGAGACGCTGCAGCAGCTCATTCAGTTCAGCAGGAACCAGGCCATCCGTCTCACCAAACTAGAGAGCAGCTCACTGCTGGGAGCAGGTCTGGGGCAAGTGGCCATGAAGTCCTTCTCCACTTCTCCAAAAGAACAAGAAGCAAGCAATACAGATGGAGGGAAGCTGGAGAGAGCGCTAATGGCAACCGTTGCGGATCTCCAAAGAGTACATGCCCAGCTGGCTTCTTTCCAACGAGCAACGGCACACCGATTTCTGCCCTCAGGTAGATGTTTCATGGAAATCTAAGTCTATGATTTGACATATTTAATGTCAAATGTGACATATTTAATGTCAAATTTGACATAATGTTAATGTTAATGTTAATGTTAATGTTAATGTTAATGTTAATTTAATTTAATTTAATTTAATTTAATTTAATTTAATTTAATTTAATTTAATTTAATTTAATTTAATTTAATTT
>JAUYWG010000563.1:0-13755 GCA_034779775.1 Enteromius afrohamiltoni | reverse complement strand
TATATTTATTTGATCGTTTGTTTCATTTTCTGTATTTTTTTCTGCAGCTGTTTTGCTAATTGTTTTGCTAGTCACATGAGTAATAAAGTATTATCTTATTTGTAATTCTGTTCATATATTTTATTATGTGCAGTGTTGAATTGCAGAAGATGAATATTTACAATACGAGACAGTTGTGTAAAAGCATTTCATAACATAAATAAATAAAAAGTCACTATTGCAAGACTTGGTTATTTATTTTTTCTTTGGACAAAATCAATATTAAGCAATTTTTTACTTAAAGTGGACCCGGCTGAAGTCGTAGGTGGCTCAGTGCCACGGGGCATTACTGTCCTTTGAGATTTCTTGGGCAGAATCAAATAAATAAATCCAATGATTGAATTTGAAAAATTCATTTGATTTTCAGCCCATTGAGACCGTCACATGAGGAAAAAGTCATTCTGAATATTAATTTGCAATAATTTTGCAATACCCCTAGGTGAAGGAAATCTTTATAGCTCACAATAAAGCACATTTAAGAACTTGATTTGAATGGATAACTGCTCATTTCCTACAAGCGTTCTGATCGGTGGAAAGGCTACAGCCTCGTGAGCAAATGTTTTTTTGGGTCACTGACAGTCATTTATGGATAGGACATATCTACAGTTGGCTTTCACATGCAATCTAGATTAGTCAGACCATCTGTTAAACATCTTTTTGGTCCATTTAAAGAAGTTTCTTCAAGGAAGTCACATTGAACAGGAAACGAAAGTAGACTTTTCGTACTTTTACATTTTAGCCTGCAGATATTCTGGTTATAAAAAGAGTTCTAACCTACTTTAATAAGAAATTTGAGTCTTGATATACACAGCATTAACTCAAACATGATGTTGATGTCGCTGCCATTTTACACAGCTTTACTTTTTCAAGCATTAGAAAGTGTATGATTTTTTTTTATCCTATTTTATTAGCATACAAAAGACGTTCACTCGGATTCTTACAAAACTTTCCTCTTTGATTGTTCTTAAAAGCTGAGCATTATTATTATTATTATTATTATTTTAAAAATTTGAGACTTTATATCTCAGTGACTTTATATCCATCCCTTTCAACTTATTTTTCCCTTTATTTTGCATAATTTGCATAATTTGATACTCAGTTTAGATTAAATTAAATTAATCGTAAAAAATCCTACGAATTGGCAACTCATAAAATTACATACGATTTAAAATAAATAGTTTGAATTCGTAAGTGAGGTCGTACGAATTTGTACAAATTAGCCACCTCGTAAAAAATGTACGAATTGTCGTGAGATCAGGTTGGATTTTCACCTTATGCAACCGATAAATGGATACTTTTAAAAGTACAACAATGGTATGAATATATAAACCTTAAAACTAACATTCAATTGCCAACATGTTGCACTCACAAAGCCCACTGCAGTGTGATTTGCCATATTTTTGTAAAACAATGCTGTGGAATGTCTTTTCACATCTTTACAATATAAAGATATGCCCTCACAGTGCCCTAAGCATTCAACCCTGCAAAACAATCTGTAAGAGCAGCCAGTGAATGTTTTAACCTCAAGTGCAGCCAAGTTCTTAAACGTGGAACAGTAACGTCTTTGTTCCCTGCTATTCTATTGGCTTGTAGTTTATGAGAGAGAGCCTGTTTAAGTGGCAGTGGGAATGTAAGAGATGTGATTCAGATGCACTGTGATTATTTCGCAGCGTACTCAACATAATGATGTGTTTGCATCATAACTCAGCATTCCGAGACATTTCCTCCCAGCTCACAGGATGCGTTAATTTCCTTTCTCTACGAGACCCGGAGCGCCTTAGAAACAAATAAATTGAGGTAGTTTCAGTGTATAGGAGGGTGTGTTCTGAGATAGTTTCATTTGTCTCGGTTATTACAATAAGGTAGTGGTTTTGCCAGTAATGAGTAGGAGAAGCAGATGAGAGTGTGAATGGCGAGCGCGTTTCTGGATACGGCCGTGGGTCAGTGAAGCAATCTGAGAAGTATGCTCTGTCATGCTCTACAAGTCGTACCTCTCAGAGTGAATCAGAGGGAGGTTCGGCTCCGAGCCATTTCACACCCTGAACAGCTCTCTAAAAGTGATGCAATTCTTTTTTCTCATGCCCCCCTGCGTGGTTCCATTCGGGTGTGTTGCCATTTTTGTGGGCGTTCTGCTTTTGATCCAGAGAAAACTGCAATCGTGACATAAGTTAGCATCACAAAATAAGCTTTGCTTATGATTCTTACATGTTTTGGTCAACCTGATAATCTTCACAAATTAGCAGCCTTTAAAAATGCATCAAATGAAAACATGAAGTATAAACATACCAAGAGAATTCAAAAAGAAACAAGGGGTAATGAGGAAACTAAAAAACAAAACTACAGGGCAGTACAACTTAGTACAGGAAACAGGAAGCAGGCTACAACAAAAGTCTCAACACAACACTAGTGATGGTTTACTAATTAACAATTAATTCATTTTGTCTGTCATGCGACAAATTAATAAATAGGTGCGTTCGAGATGCACTACACTGTCCTGCCGCCGGCTGGCGAGAGCAGCCCCTTGCAGCCTCTGGTCGACCAGTTTTTTACTCTTTATACAATACGAATATATATTTACCATATCGCCTAATCTTCATTTTTATCATGAATGTTTTGTTTGAATATCAGATATTCAATATAAAAATTTATTACACACAGGAACTTTTTAAGAAGAAACACGATCTGACCAATGAGAATAAAGTGTGTCATCATCAAGGCTTTCGCAGCTGATTTTGAGCAACTGCAGCGCCTGACCTGTGCGACTGCTCTCGTGGTACTTTGATGGAACATGTGATCGAAAGGCGGCTGCAGCGCCGATCAAAGTCGGACAAATGATCTTACTAAAATGCATTGTTTTGTAAGGCGACAGCCAATTTCTTGCAGCGCCGCATGAAGTCAAACACACCTAAAGAAGGAAAGTAATAAAATAGATATATAACTTATTAATTATATTTGACTGCGTTGTAATGATGTCCAGATTGACAATTTGATAGAAATTGCGTATTTGGACATGTCCATGGAATTTACCTTTTGAAAATATAACACCAGTTAACACCACTCAAATAAACAAAACTGAATTTGTAACACTCTGCCCTATCAGCTGAGGATATTAAAAATATTTAAAATAAGTAAAATTGTTTAAAATGTTTAGATATTGAATGAGCAGATGGCAAGATGTCAGATATAAAACAGCAGTAGTGTATTGACACAAAACAACGGAAGAACTAAAACAACATACAAATACATCAGGCCTCCATCTTCAGCCACACTGCTCCTTTAATATGGAGTGGCACCTTCCTATTACCTGTCATGTGATCGCTCACATGACAGGAGAGTCTCAACTCTTAAAGACAAACACACACACACACTTTTAAAAGGAGTAAAATGGACATGGGAACATGCAAAACCTATTAAAACTCTGATATACAAACACACTGCTATATACAGAGCGATAAAACATGTCCCGTATGTTGCAAAATTGGTGACAGAATAAGTAAAATTATCTGATCTTCTAATCACTGCAGAACTCAGGGAACATGTAGCAATTGTTGCATGACTACAACAACTCTGTTAATCTTAATTGAAATATTTTCCCTGAAATTTTGAGTTAGATTAGTTTACAAAGAGTAATTATGAACACAGTGTAAAAGTGGACTGGACTGAGAAAATGGTGTGTGTGTGTGTGTGTGTGTGTGTTCCACAACCTCACCCCCCAAAACCATATAGTACAATTTAACAACCACCTTTTTCAAGTCAAAAAGCTATTAAAAATCACAATTAGTGATGAGTCATTTCTGAATGATGTACTCATTGCATATGTGAGATGGCAAAGACTCAAGGAGTTCGGTTATGTTACTCATAATTTATCTCTGGCTGCATGATAATCAATTCATTATTCAGAATATGATCAAGATTGCATAGATGAATGTGTGTGGGAATTTGCTTGGAAAAATATAAAACTTGAAATCTAACATTTAATAGCACTCAAATGAACGAACTGACTTGAATAAAGATTAGCTCATTTTGATTAACAAGAGCAAAAGAGACTTAGTAAAATGATCTGATTTTCCCATCACTAATCACAAGGGGGTATAACACATGTTAAGTCGTGTATTAAATGTATAAATGTCTTGAGCCAACCTCACACCTTTTTTAAAGACACTGAGCCAAAGAACCATTCATAAAACCAATTCAAGACGATGTGACAGGAAATGCAAACCCATCTCCAGGTTTTGCTCTTTATTGATGCATCTGGACCAGAATGGAAACAAAGACGCCTATGGAACCATTTCCGATTCTCTTGAGATGATGGCTGACTCTCCGATGAGGTTAGCTGACAGTCATTCTTCATTACGGCGCTGACATCCCGGTAAAGAGCTCGATATTATCAGGGAGGCCTGTCTCACTCTGTCTGATTGTAAGCACCTAAATCATCGACGTTGGCACTTTCCAGGAAATTATTTGTTGCATCCCTCTCTGCTTGATTGAGGGGTAAACAAAGCAGCGGCGAGCTATTGCTGACGAAAAACTGCTTCCTGATATGCATTGATCTGGCACACTTGCTTTTGCAGACTTAACCCTAGTGTTGCAAATTCTGATCTGGTTCAATTACATCCACTGCTCTTCTGCTGCATGCTGTACACTTCATATAAAGGCTAAATGGAAGCACTCGCCATCTCAGCAGAGGCCAGAATAGCAATCATTAAGTGCTCATCAGTCCCCACCGGTCCTCTATCCCACGACTGGAAGCATGCTTATGACTGTACCAATTCTTATTAATTGCCAAATCATGAATGCCAGGTGGTCATCCATGGCTAACAGAGCTCTGAGTACTCTAAAATGTGACCATCGGCGTCTCCGTTAATAACATCACTTCTTCCCGCCGCTTAATGGCTATTAGATATGCCTCTATGTGCCTAATATCGGCACCTATTGAGATACTTGTTCACAGAGGAGTGCTGTCTCTTTGGTTCCCAGCTGGATTACTTTACCCTCGTCGCTACAAGACCTGCATGACCAGAGTATGAGGCTTCAATCAATCCCACTGTCCTGTTTCCATTGCAGGAACCCATTGGCGTTTCTCCCCACACTGTGACTGTAGCTGCTTCTTTCTGGCCTGCCGCTGAGGCCTGGCTCTTACAGTCATGCACAGTGGGACGGTGAGTGGAGTTATTAAACCTCCCCCCAAGGGTAAAGGAGCACGAGAATCACACAGTCCCTTGGAGAAACCATTAGTCGAGCGGACAGAGCCGTTAAAAGCTCTACTGCTGTGAAGGAGGAGGGAAGAAGCAGAACTGCTGGGCTCAGAGCCTGTGGCTCATGCTGACCCCTGCTAACGGTACTCTGGAATCAACTGGAATTAAAGGGGTCTTATTGTGAGGGCTCACACTTTTCTTGATCTTTTGAGATTAGAGAGTTCATTGTGCTATTAGAAACATACTGTAACTTTTAGAAATCTTTGGGTGAATATGTGCGTTTATAATGCACAAGCTTCAAATCAGAATAGATTTTTTTGACATGCTTAATTTTTCTTTTATTAATATTAATTGTATTACAGAATTAATATTTATCTATTTTTGATAGATACAGATATAAGTGCCATGTGGCTCATATTAGTCATGCAGTAAAAATGGCCCTTCCCTACCAATGTAAAGGGTTGTCTGTGGATAAGAATACAAAACTTTAACTTGGTGGGACATGTCCTGCTCCACTTCACAGTTGGCGAAGGAAAGGAGAATTTTATATCAACAGGACATACATTTCTACAAGACTTTATTCAAAAGCAAGAATCATGCGTCAAACGTCATTACACTGTTTCTGCATCATTGCACATGTGCAGTCCTTCAGCTTCGAGTTTCAGTCTGATCAAGTGTTTTTATGCCTTGTATTTTATGCTTACCAAATATTTAAAATCTGTAGTTTACAGTATGCTGTGAGAATATACAGTATTGAGATTACAAATCTGATTTTTTCTCTGAAATGATAGGGCATATTGTATAACGTTTTATCTTTATGTAATTTTAATACCATTTCCATACAGTTTTGGACATGCATGCGGTCAATTATTTTCTCAGAAACCATCTCTACAGTGTGCTAAATGTAAAAAAAAAAAAAAAAACTTGATATAATAAAGAGTCAAATTTTTAAGTGTTCCAAAATGAGAAACTGTTTTTTTTTTTTTTTTTTTTTTGTAATTATATACTTTTGATTTATATTTATATTATGTATTAAAAGTCTGGTTATTGTTATACCTGTTTAATCATTAAAAATAAAAGAAATGTTGACCCTTTAATTGGAGTCATAGCCAAAATGCAGAGTCTTGAAATCACTGGAGAGAACACAGATTTTTCAAGCAATAGAGTAAAACATATTAAGCATAACTAATATTAAATTAAAACCTTACAATGAGAAGGGCAATCATACATTTTCCTCTAATGCTCGGCTAGATAAAACAGGTGAGTGTTTGGCTATGGTTTCCTTAAGTGACGGAAGTAATGACGGCGATTAAAGTTGAGTTCCTCACACAAAGTGCAAGGATCACAGGTGAGAATCTGTGGCTAGTTTAATTACTTAGCAGACTTGTGCGAAAAGTGAGTTTATGGCGTAAGAGTGTTTTCAGGCCAGGAGATCGCTAGTTTTATATCCAATTATCTACATGTGGATCCATCTGTGGGACAAAGTGTCTTGGCGTGGGAGTACTCTTATTATTTCATTAGAGGAATCTATGTCAATATAAATGAAGCTGAGCGCAAAATTAGTGTGGAAGCCTTCGGAGAATTTGATTTGTGCAGTAATTAGAACAGATTTCATCATCTGAATACTCCTTCTCCTCTCACCTCTCCAAAGTTTTGACCTTGGACTAAAAAAAGCTTTGCATTTAAAACAGACAAGAGAACACTCCCAAACTTCTGGCAACTTTTTGCTTCTCAGTGTGCATTATCGCAAAATTACTCTCTCCCTATTTCTGCTGCATTTCTTTTAATTTGGAGAGCACAAAAGACCTTAGTTACTGTTATTTGCCCGAATGATTAAAGGTTGGTATTCAGTGCCACGGCGTTCAGGTGACAGCTTGATTATCCCTTTCCGGGTTGCTTTTGTTGGAGTCAGGAATAAGCTCAGGGTGGGGGGTAACTGGGGGCTCCCGCCTGTCTTCATCTCCCGGCCCGCAGGAGGCCCACAGATGCCTGGGCTTCAATCCTGTCCTTGGCTGTCAGTGTGCATCGCTCCAGAGCAGCTCCCTATTGAACTTCACAATGTCACTCGGGAACAGGAAACTTTGAGCTGTCAGGACTGTGTTTGTTTTGATTTACAGCATTAGTGGAGCGGGCCGAACTTGAGCAGTGTTATTGCCCTGTCTGGAGGGAAGCAAATCACCATGGTGACTGCGTTGCTTGCAAAAACGTGCTTCTTAGCTACCTTTACCAAACTACAAAACATGAAGCAACAAGGTGAAGTCTATAATTTATGTGCCACTAATGCTGCCTAATTGTAAAAATAAACACTGCTTTTAAGGGTTAACACTCACCCGTCTGCCATCGGCCAGGCCAAATGTGAGGTGCAACTCCTCTCTATTAGTTCAGCTAGTTTTGTTTTGTAAAGGTCAGGGTAATTTGAAAGCACACACTTTCAAATTGTTTATATTACATTAAAAAAATGTAATGACGACAGTGTCCATAAAACTAAAAGGACTTGTTACTTTTAGACAAGACAAGAGCCCAATCGAGCTGTGAGCTCATCTGTCAACTCTTTAATATTCACAATCACAAAACCAGTCATACAGTTGTGTTCATAATAATAGCAGTGTTTTATAAAACGTGAGTAAAGCTCGGAATTCTTATAATATGTTTATTTCCATTTATTGGGAACACTTCAAAACATGAAAAAAAAACAATTAATATTTTAATTACTTTACAAAATGACGGAAAAAAAATTATATTGGGCTGTTCAAAAAAATAGCAGTGTCTGCCTTTTTCAATACAAAGTCAAATTTTTACTTCATAAACTGAAAAAACTTTAAGATTTAGCTTTCCTGTGAATCACTAAACTAATATTTAGTTGATTAACCACTGTTTTCGAGAACTGCTTCACATCTGTGCTGCATGGAGTCAACCAACTTCTGGCACTTGTAAACGGGTATTCCAGCCATGGATTATTTGACAATTCCTCTGTATTTCTTAGTTTTGCCTCAGAAATAGCATTTTTGATGTCACCCCACAAGTTTTCTATTGGATTAAGGTTCGGGGATTTGGCTGGCCACTCCATAACCTTAATTTTGTTGGTCTGGAACCAAGGTGCTGCTCGCTTACTGGTGTGTTTGGGGTTATTGACTTGTTAAAACACACATTTCAAGGGCATTTCCTCTTTAGCATAAGGCAGCATGACCTCTTCAAGTATTTTGTTATAAGCAAATTGATTCATGATCCCTGGTATGCGATAAATAGGCCCGACACCATAGTATGAGAAACAGCTCCATATCATGAGGCTTGCACTACAATGTATCACGGCCTTCAGAGTGTACTGTGGCTTTAATTCAGTGTTTGGGGACTGCAGACAGTTTGTCAGTCAACCCCCAAACATTGAATTGGGGTGACATTAAAAAGGCTGTCTGACAACAGTCAGTGCCCCACACTGAGACGTTGCCACAGTTCTTCTGGATTGAGTCTGTCTCAGTTTGTTCTGTTACTTCATGTCATTCCAGACAGACTGGATGATGATCAGATACAAATGGTGTCGCTCATTTTTACATCAAGAAAAAGGTACCTTTAATATATATGTATATATTAATACTCTTTACCTAATTATTGGCATTTTTATAGACGTTAATCAGAGTTCATAGATGCTTTGGACAATAAAAACTTTATTGATTGTACATGCTGCCAAAAGTTTGGTATATTTTATGTAAACTTTGAAAAGGGTTTATTCAGCTAAATCTGAAAAAGCATTTCCATCTTGCCTCCATCCTACTACTTGTGACTGTTCTATTTGTTTGAGCCCCATCTAAACCAATCGTTGTGAGTACGGCACCACAAGATTGGAGCAGCTTACAAGTTTGTTGCGCGTCATTGACGTTTAAATGAGACTTTTGGCAAATAATCAATTTCAGTCTTTTATACCGAAGGAGGAGGAAAAGGAAACATGGCCACGTAGTCTTTTAAAGCTTCATTATTAAAGCTCGTTCACACATCAGATATTCTGCAATGTGCTGTTAAAAATCGTTCTTCACACTTTGTGGGAGGAGGTCAAAGCAGATCCACCAAAAGAAGGCAACATTTCTCCGCATTGCATCACATGTAGGCAAATAACTTTGGCATGTTCCCGATGAACATATTGATTTATGTCAAAACAACTGAACTGGCTTCAGCTTTATGATGAAGCAAACGTAAGCGAAAGGAACAAGATCATCCGCGCTACGATTCAAAGAACTTCTGGAGCTGGTGAGCTGTGGGCGTCTGAAGTGGGAACCGTTGAAGGGTATCTGCGATGACAGAGAAAAGTAATTTTGGTTGGAGACCGAAGTGACAGGAAGGACAGCGTGACTTTGTTTCCCTTCTACACCTTTGAGACCGGTAGCGAGGTAGAGCACAAGTATTATCAAATTCCTCCTCCTCTTCTTCTTCTCCAACCCCGCATCACAACGTCTCGCCTCCGCAGGAGGGGGCCCGTCACGTCAAGGACACGCCACGCTTGACACGGCAACAAGCAGCTAATTTATATCCTTCTCCTGGACAAACATGAACACAGCGGCAGTCATGTCACCCAGGAGTCGGTATAAATATGCAAACACAGATTCCGAGGAGCAAGGGCTCTGTCCGTTTGCCATCTTTTTTCATCTTGTTTTACCTCCTCTGTGGTTTGTCCTCTGCTGACTTTCCCCTTTGTTGGTGGTCATTAGAACTGATGGGGTTGTAGGTATTGCTGTATGGTGAAAAGAGTAACGCTACAAAGACCCGGGTGATAAAGAGAAATAATCGCCTCTGTTACGGTTTTCATTAATGTTGCAAGGGTGTTTTGCACTGCGTTTGAAGTTTGGAACACTTCTACATGTCTATATTTTCTATATTTAAAATATAGATTTTTCAGAATGTATTTCAGGGCCAAAAATAAATTTTCAAGTATAAAAAAAAAAGTCTTTTTTTTTTTTTCAAATAAACAGATAAATAAATGCATTTTCTAAATTAATTTTGACACATATCATAAAATCCTTGGCCAGTTTTGTATATTTTAAGTATGACAAGAGCATAAGCCATGTCTAATATGTCTGTACAAAATTTAGAAGTGACAAAATGATTTCTGGACCTGACTGAATTGCACTTCAAAGACATTCCCCAAATTCAGTGCATTCTAGGAAATATATTTTTCACCCCGTAAGTATCAATCCACCCAACTCAGATTCATGGTTTGGCAGGCTTTGCTTTTGTAGTTAGAAAAAAGTTGTATAAATTTCATTATTGATTCCTTACACTTGCTTTTCCACATTTGGCAGATGCTTCTGACCAAAGCAACTTACATTAAATTCAAGGTACACATTTTATCAGGTAATGCTTTTCCTTTGTAATTAGACCCATGACCTTGTATTCACATTCAAATTGCACTTCAATTCAAACTACTGTTTATACACTGCAAATCCTATTTGCTACCTAAACTCAGTTCAATAACGGCAAAAAGGCTCATCCCTGGTCTGCAGATATCCAACAGTGTAAATGGCACAAAAGGGTACAAATGGCAATACCAAAATGAACCAATTTAGATAACGCATAATGTATAAAAAATACATGCTGAACAAATACCAGCCACATCAATAGTCACCACAAGGCACACATGCTGGCTGACTTGAATGGTTTATCTGAGTCCCTATGGCCATTACCTTAGACTGCTATCATGCTCCACAGCGGATGCACAGGGCCCCTTTGAAGTCAAGAGGCAAAAGTCAATTCAGCACACTGGGGGTGCTGATGAATTTGTTTGGAGCTTAATTCTAAATGGTGAGGGCCTGTGGACAATAATTCATGGCAGCAGGTAGACTCTGTGGAAAGCCAAATGCTGGTTGAATTGTAATGACTGAACTCTTCTGAGAATATCTCGTAGGGAGAAGTCATGAGAATTGTAGTGTAGAAAAGTATAATTATATGGCGTAAATTAGATCTGGGAGAGGCAGAATGGACTTTTTCAATTTAAATCCCCTTGTGCTGATGAGTTTATGTATTTACAGAGGCTGCAAGAGTGTTAATGTAAGTTTTCTGTGTAAATGATTTTGCTGTTTGACTTGCAGTACATATTCCTTTAGACCCAACAATAAAAGTTCATCTATCCTGATTCCATCAACCCGACAAATAAAATCTTTGTCCCTTATCTTTCAATCAATACTAAATGTAAGCTAACACCTTAACAAAAATGAATATTGTGTATAAGTATTATATATAAATATATGTGTGTGTGTGTATATATATATATATATATATATATGTGAATATATGTGTTTGGATGAATATTTATATTGTATAATCAATTAAAATAATTTAAAATTGTTTTAATTGATTAATTGAAATTTATTTTTTTTATTGTATTTGTATTGCATGTATACACAAATAAATATTTCAAATATAGATACACTATTTTTGTGTATATTTACATATATATGATGGACTAATCTTGATTGGTTATTTGAAAGCACTACAGCCATTTTCAGTATAAATTGTATATACAGTATATACATATGCCAAGTTGAGTTACATTTAAAAGTCTAAGTGCAATGATGCTTTGTTGGTGCAAAATAAAAGTCATTAGATTAATCTTACCTTAGAGTTTGTCAAACAAGAAAAAACTCATCCATAGCAAAACTTGTCAGGGACAAGTCCCTGCTGTAAATGATGCATGATCAAATCTTTTGCTGTGATGCTCCTTGCATACGAAAGTTTGCATCTTGAAATAAATGTGAGAAGTGCAATTCAGCAGTTCATCTCAGTGTGCCTGTCTTTCACAATGACACCCCACCGCTTGTAAACTCAGACTTTGAGAACTCAGCGTGAGATGGGACTGTGGAGACACGAACGTGAGGAAAAAAATGAACTTGATTAAGTGAAAAGGGGGACGCATTAAGAGCAAAGAAAGCATAAGCTCTTTAACTCCTCTGCTTTGCATATAAATGAGAGATTAGAGAGAGACTGTATCTTATCAGCCCGTTGGAATACATATGCCTAATTACAATATATTCAGAAAAAGTATGCAAGTGTAATTTGCACAAAGAAGATTAGGTGCACAGAGAAAGGTCAGGCCACACCAGCTCACGCTGATGTGTTTGAGCTGTGATGCTCTGGAGAAATAAACGTCTCCAGCGAAGTCAGAAAAGCAGGTTCTTATTCTAAACTACTTCCTTTTTAAACTGAATCCAACAATTCTGATTACCTATTCTAGCTGGATAAAATAAATGCAGCACGAAAAGTGTAGTCTGATTCATGACTGCATGGCTTAAATAATATATAATTCTGTTTTTAATTTTAATTAATTATAATTCTGTTCTTAATAATGAATAAGAAGAAAGAAATTACTCACAAATTGATTAACCAATTGTTGAACCATATATATATATATATATATATACACACACACACACATTTTCTTATACATATTTGAATTTAGCTTAAATGTAGGATAAATCTAATGTATTCATAGCATTTATGTAATAATGTATATAGAGTGTAATATATTTTTGTCAGTTATTTTGTTTTGGTCATATGCATTACCATTATTAGTAGTTTTGTTGTAGTAAATACATGAAAATTTTGAAATGCATGTCTGAAATATGAGATGCTAGCATTGCTTTTCTTTAGTGTGCTTGTTTATATTTACACAACATATTGTATATGGCTTAATACAGCAATTACATTTAATAAATGTAATATATATATATATATATATATATATATACATCCTATAAACTCCTTTGTCTAGTCTGCAGTTCTGCTGTGCAGGACGTGTCTTGCATTCATTCTCTCTCTCTCTCTCTCTCTCTCTCAAAATCACACACACACACACAGCGATAGTTTTTAAAGGGATGCAAGGTACTGGTGACAGTATGCTGTGGAGTGTGTCAGTCAGTGAAGAGGTCATTTTGGTTGCTGAGCTTTCAGCTTTGCCTTTATTTTGTCCTGTCTCCCATGAGGCCGAGAGCTCAAGGACATGCCTTGGTGAGGGTATATCACAGATGCAAACGGTACACAAACAGACGTGACTGAGCCCCCAGAACTTAACTTTAAAAATATACAGGTCTGCCACTTAACTTCACCAGTAAGATTACTTTTTTCAATTAAAGACGGACAGTATGCTGTTTAATGTTACATCAGATTTAAAATGAATTCTGCTTGTACAGTACAACATAACACATGGAAATATAAAACAGTAGCCATTTGTGAAAAAGGGATGTTTATAGCAGATTTGGATTGCTCCATATAGTTAAATATCTAAATTATAAAATAAAATAAAATTAAAATTAAATCTGATATTTAAAAGGCCTTCCATTTAAAAGTCTCTGCTGTCATATAAATCAACCTGTCCTCCAGTGAATAAGCTTACAATTGCGACCCAATCTGCAACAGGACAATCTGTGTTATAAATGTTTGTGTAGCTCAGTTCGTAGTGCATTGAGTTATATATATATATATATATATATATATATGTGTGTGTGTGTGTGTGTGTGTGTGTGTGTGTGTGTATATAATT
>JAUYWG010000562.1:0-11966 GCA_034779775.1 Enteromius afrohamiltoni | reverse complement strand
GCTGTAGGCCTCTTTACAGCCTCCCTGAACAGTTTTCTTCTAGTTTTTCCATCAATTTTGGAGGGACATCTAGTATATGTTCACATGTACACACTGTCAGTACTTTCCAGAAATTCTTGCAGCTCCTTTAATGTTGCTGTAGGCCTCTTTACAGCCTCCCTGAACAGTTTTCTTCTAGTTTTTCCATCAATTTTGGAGGGACATCTAGTATAGGGTAATTTGGTGGATTTATACTGACTTCCATTTAACATGAGCTAGAATGTGATTGCTTAATTCCACAGCCATATCTCCAGTTATAAGAGGGTATGCACACTTATGCAGCCACATTTATTTATTTTTATTATTTTTTGTTTGTTTATTATTTTTACTCCACCTTTCCTAAACTATTTCAGTTTAGTTTACATTAAAGGTGCATTTTAAACATTTTCAGAAATTATTTATTGTGGTCTCACTTTTTTTATATCACAGAATAAAACTAATTAAAAGTTACTTATCACTAAAATAAACAGTACACCTGATCCATAATCTCATAATTTGAGGTATTGTTTTTCCAATATTAACAATTATTTGCATACAATAAAACTGATTTGATTCCCCTGATTTACGAAGAACAAACTCAAAATAATCTGTTTGCACATGAATGTTATAACTAATCCAACAGCAAATAAACATACCTTATACAGCCATTCTTCTTCTTGTGGCTTCATCTACAGTACTCCCTCCAATTTCTGCAACCACAGCAACCTAACGAAAAACAAGATTATCATCATTGGACACAAAAAATGCAATTAAACTGTAATGTACTGTGTGTACTGAGTCCATACATACAAGTCTATTACTCACAATTCTATGGAACACTCCTATAAATCCTATGCAAAAAATATCTTAGCAATATTTAAGTAAATAATTCACACAAAAGACACGATGCAGATATGAAACCCGATTCACATGCACAAAAAAAAAAAGAAAAAAAAGAAATATATATATATATAATCACAAAAAACAATTCACTTGCACAGAACAAAAAATACATTATATATATGTGTATATAAATACATAATGCAAAACACAAATGCAAAACACAATTCACAGATGTACAACTGTGTACAAAACAATTTGAATGTAAAATTCACAAGTGTAGCATGGGCTGTGAATCGCCTTAAATGTGTGTATGTATTTTTGAGAATTTCCTGGCAGCGAACTCCTTCCACAAGCAACATTATGAAGCTGCTGGCCTGGAGGCCCAACTGCACTCTCAGACCTGTATGCTCAGACCTGCAATTCCAAACCTGTCATTTTTTAAGACCACCTGCTGTTTGGAAGATTACCTAACCTGAGTGAAATTGCTGATAGATTGCAACTTACACAATTTTCGAACTATAAATATTACACTATGACTGAATGCATTATTATATTGTAATGGTGGGTAAAAGACAGACAAAATATGGTTTGTGTATCCTTGAACAAAGAGTAACTGTTTACAGACGCGCCACCAGCCGACCTAAATTGTCTCTCACTTCCGGGTTTTCCCTGAACTCTCCCGCATTAACTTTATCCTTGCTGGTGCAGCGCAATAACAACAATTTCCACCGACGTGACATCAGAGTGACCAACTGAAAGGAAACTGATGTTTAAATACTGATGAACTTTTAGCATAGCGTCAAACTCAGACCAATATCTGTTAAGAAGCGGACGGGACACAAACGGTAAGTGCACAAGGATACTAGGATACTATAGTTCTACTATAGTTGGACGACGGAATGGGCCAACTGGTGACTGCAGCCACCATCCAAACACCAGTGCTGCTGATATGGTAACCAAGGAATTGATCGGAGGGCTGATGAAAGGAACATTTCTCAGCCTTAAGGAAGAGCTGGTGTTTGCGGAGCCGGATGAAGACATTCACAACTTGCTCCTTGTGTTCGTGCATGTTAGGTAAATCTATGTAGATTAACAGGAATTTGTGGAGGAAGTCTCTAAAAATCTTGTGCATAATGTTCTGGAACACAGAAGGTGGTCACACAGCATAACCCGGTACTTGTAGTGGCCAGTAGGGGTAACAAAGGCCGTCTTCCATTTGTCTCACTTTTTAACCTCAACAGATTCCATCCACTAGCGGCATCCAAATTATGAAATTTCAGCGAGTAATCTTGAATTGACAGGCCACCTTGGTTGAGATGGTACAATATTTCACCCGCTGACGTGCGGCTGAAAACTTTGGTGAAGTGGTGTACTAATGCTGCATACGAGCTCACGGAGGGTCCGGCTTGGCTCCAGATGGTGATCCAGAGATAATATGTGTGATTTTAGAAGCATCTGAAGGATATTGTGAAGGATATGCTGCGATGGAGCACTGTAGCAGGAATCCCTTGCACTCTCCTGCCACGCCAGAGTAGGGCGCCGGTAGCACTATGGGTCGCACTAATGAAGGCAGGAGGTGAATGAGTGAGCAGAATAATGTATCAGAATCATGAGCAGAGTGTAGCTGGAATATTTAAAAGCAAAAAACAGGTCTTTGAGGGTCAGAAATCTGGCTGATAAGCAAGTGATAAAATACTTATTTGACACAGTAATTCCCACTGTATATGTTGCAAAATCACAGGGTGATCAAATACTTATTGACCTCACTGTATATAATGTATATATAATGTAGCTGTGCACTATGTTTTCTGAATCTATAGTTAATTATTATTTATTAAATATTTATTAAACAAACAAAGTGATCAATATTAACTCATAACACACTAAACAGCAGGCGCTGGCTTACAATGTTCACAACGACCGATTTAAACCCGAAAAATAAACATGCAAAAATAAAACAATAACTGTGTACTGTGAATACCTCTACTGAATCGTAACTCGTAAAATCGTAAAAGTAATGGTGGTCTCATGCCAGGGGCGGATTGGCCATCTAACAATTCTGGCAAATGCCAGAAGAGCTGGACCATTTTTTAAATGTAGGCCAGTCAGTTTTTTTTATTTTTTTTTATATTGTATTGTTTCTACATGCAAGCCGCTTTTATCTCTTACAAGATTTGAATATTATGATGATGATGACAATAGTAATAATAATAAAAATGTTTATTTTATAGTTATTTGTAAATAAAAGTATGCTGACGTGTTGCTAGTGCTGCATGTCCTTTTGTGTGTAAAGGTGTGTGTGTGTGATACACATTCACAGGTTACTCCTATCATAAGTAATAGCAGACAAAGGGCATAAACATGGACTGTACAAGATTAATTTTTATTTAGTTTTTAGTGTATGTATAAATTTGTTATAAACAGGTTGTTTTTGTTCCAGTCACATACATTAAATTATTAAATATCTATTACATATGGTACTGCTTATATTATTTCACCATCTGTACACCAATATAAGTAGTGAATGTGCGTGTCCGTGGGTGGGGCTGTGTCGATGTGGGCTGGTGTGGCTATTGTGCCAGGGCTGAATTTTTGTCCTAATCCACCCCTGTCTCACACTGATGAAGTCAGCATCCAGGTAGGCACACCCACGGTGGGTTATGATTGGTCGACTGACAAGCTCAAATCTGTTTGGCTAAAGAGTATGAGTATCTCTCGTGGAAGGAGTTTGCTGCCAGGAAAGTTATAAAAATACATACATCCATTCAAGGCGATTCACACATTCACAGCCCATGATAAACTGAATTTTAAACATTCAAATTGTTTGTACACAGTTGTACATCTGTGAATTGTGTTTTGCATTTGTGAAACATATTTGTATAGTCATAACAATTTGCATGATTTGTAATAAACCCAAATGTAAACTGACGCAGATTTATATAAGGCACAAACTTCTGCTTGCATGATAAATATTAAACACACAGCCCAGTGCCAACTTTTTTAGTGTCTTACTTTTGGAGGGCATAGGGAACACCAAGACATACAGCATTATCATGCCAGAAATAAGAGGAAAATTATGGCGTTATCTGAGTATGATGTCTACAATCTAACGTGACTAAAAGCCAAACAATTTTTTGGTTAACATTATAGTTTGTAAACAATGTAATGCTCTACATTTTCAGTTTTGTAATTCTTACCTTTGATATGCTGGTGGCAAACACCTCCTCACGAAAATTACAGCAAAGCAGTCAGTGAGGAGTGATGGCGTCGTCGTGAATCACAACTCAGCGAATTCCAAACAGAAGTGAGCATCCTTTGGAGGGCAGGGGCCTTGAAGTATGTTCTTTTTAAGGGGCTTAAGCCATTTCTATCTCGTATAAGCCAGAGCCGTTTAGTAACATTTGATTCTCAATGGCTCTGGCATAAGCGTTTATAAACGCCCTTAGCAAAGGGAGCGATGGACCAAACGTGACCTTGACAAATGCTGTGCATGCGGTATTCAGCGCTTCATCAGTTGTTGCAAATAAATATTTATTCTGATTCAGATTTTTTTATTTAAATATTGTCTCACTGTCTTATTTACTATTACTTTTTGAAACTAAACATACTTAAACTTGCTTAAACTAACATCTTAAATCCTATTTCTACCACTGACAAAATATTTCACATTAAAATAAAGACAAATTTAATCAGCCTGTTCTTCTTACGTTTGTATGAAAAGTCAAAATTAATCCCAACTTTGTTTTGAAATGCATTGCAAGAGCTTCAAACTGAAGATCACTTGATCACAAACAGAAAACACTTCAGTGAAATGATCATTGCATTTTTCCTTCGCTAATGGACTTCTGGAAGGGCCACAGCATCTTACGCAGCCTGGCCTCCAGATTCTGTATCCAGGTGCTAGTGCGAAACCACCAGTGTTTCAGTGTATGAAAAGTGTTTGTACTTAAAGTACTGGAATGTTTTAAAATGCAGTTTATGAAATTAGTATTATTTCCGTGCTTCATAAAAATAAAAATAATAATTTCTCACAAAATATAGAGCATCTGATATAAATATAGAGTCGTTTCTTACGGCTTTTGGGTGTGCACGAAATCTCAAGATATTACTTCTAGATTTGTCACGTAAATAATTTCAAAAGTCATCCAACACATACATCACATATTTCTTTGTGCTATTTGTGTACATCACGATTTCAAATAATAATAAAAGTACTTTTGCTCCGGTTTTGCATGTGGACAAATATTAAAAGCACATGGATTTAAAAATTGTTGAATCACGCAGTAAAATAAAACATTACCCGGCCTTTGGTGCCCTCTGCAAGTATTTGTTATAATACATAATGTAAGTGTAACAATCAGCTGGATGTGCCAGCCCAGCTCTGGATGGCACTCCAGTGGCCTGTTCTATAAAACAGGTTTACCAAATAAGCCAGGATTATTTCAGTTAGTCTGAAGTTACAGTGTTAGTTACAGTATTTAGTAACAAATCTACTAACAATAAGGCTGACTAACCAAAATAAGCCTGGCTTGTACTCTAATCTTTTTTTATGGAACAGCCAGCTCTCCACGAACTGTGTGTGTTTGTGTCTGTTTTCACTCATGGACTCATATCAATGAACTTATGTCTCCGCCCACCTTGTATGTTGCCTTGGTGTTTCGTACATGTCTACGCCCATCTCGTTAATTGTCATAGTGTTTCATTGCTAGTCTACACCCATTGACCCAGTTTTAAGTGTATAAAGTCCCCGCATGTTTGAGTGTTGGTCACGGTTCATTGTACTGTCTTGCTATCGTGTTTTCCATTCGTGTTTTCATTGTTACTCTGGATTTTCTTTTTTGCAGACCTTCTTTTAATGATCATCGTCTTTATTTCGCCCTCTGGATACTGTTTGCTACTGATCGACCCACGCAAATAATCATTAATTATGGCTCTAGATTAGTTAAAAATACAACTGCATTGTTTAGTTCATTGAAATGTTTGGAGACACCTAATTTCTAGTAATTATCATTGTTTTGATTACACAGACCGTATCTGCATTTGATAAATAAACAGTTTAATCTCCTCATTATACATTACCAAGTCAAGTCACTTTGTATTCATTCGCTCTGAGTTTTCACTTAACCTCCTTTCTGAAACAGGCAGAAAGAAATAAGTTTATCTTGGACTCATCAGACCACAATATGTGGTTCCAGTATTTCATGTCCTTAGTCTGCTTGTCTTCAGCAAACTGTTTGCGGGCTTTCTTGAGAAGAGGTTTTCTTCTGGGACGGCAGCCATGCAGACCAATTTAATGCAGTGTGTGGCATATGGTTTGAGCACTGACAGGCTGGCTCCCCATCCTTTCAACCTCTGCAGCAATGCTGGGAGCACTCACACGTCTATTTTCAAAAGCCAACCTCTGGACGTGACGCTGAGCATGTGCACTCAACTTCTTTAGTCTACCATGGAGGGGCCTGTTCTGAGTGGAATCTGTCCTTTTAAACCGCTGTATCGTCTTAGCCACCATGTTGCATCTCAGTTTCAAGGTGTTAGAAATCTTCTTATGGCCTAGGCCATCTTTGTGAAGAGCAATAATTCTTTCTTTCAGAGAAATTAAATCCTCAGAGAATTATTTGCCATGAAGTGCCATGTTAAATGTCTAGTGACCAGTATGAGAGTTTGAGAGCAATAACACCAAACTTTTGTGAGATACTGTAAATATATGTATATGCGTGTGTGTGTGTATATATGTATGTGTATTCTTGCACGCCCCACATTTTAGTTGTACCATCTTTTTTTATTTTTATTAGAAATTAAAAGATATAGCGGTATCTGATTATCAATACCAGCCAACATACTGCTTAGCTGGCTAGGAGATTTATATTAGGTTTATAAAATAAAAGGAGCATAATAAGTCTACAACTTCCCCATAACGTGTTCATGAAATATCTGCCCAAATACCTTTCAAATCATTCTTTTACATATTATTCGAAAAAGTCGTTTGAGTGGAAGCAAATTAGCTTTCCAGAATAGAGCTGCATCCGTTTTTTCCGTTCATTTCAGTGGTCTTTAGCTCTTATAGCACAAGTTAGTGTGAAGCTGCCTCTGCTAGCGGTGCAACCTCTCCACCCAGCCCCTGCACAAGGTAACCTCATCAAACTGCAAGCTCGCTGCCCGGGGCTGGAAGCACAACCACCAGCACTACAGCAGACCACCCCCGCTGAAACGTACCCAGCACATCAGACTGCTTCAGCCAGGGTCATTTAGTCACACTCATTACCACTCCAGTAATACTAACCTCTCCTTTTTATTCTCCCGCAGGGGACTATCCGCAGGCGATACGGTTTCTCAATCAGTACATCACACAGTACTGATCCATTTTGCACATCCACACACATGGTTTTTGCACTCACTCTGGACACTGAACTTTACTCTCTACTCCACCTTATTCAGACCAATGCACACTTTCACTCTGCACAATGAGTACTTTATCTGTTATTTGCTGTTGGGGAGAAGGCTACAGGGGGATAAATGAGTGGAATTTACATACCATTTGCCCCCAGTATGCCTTTTTAATCAATTCACTATTACACTTTTACACACAATTTTATTGTGTGTACATATACTTATACTTACTTATATTTATATATTCATATTCAATTCTACCTTTATTCTATTTAATTTTATTTTGTTATATTATATTTATTTACTGTACTTATTTTCATATTCTACCTCTATTTTGCCATTTTACTTAACTTTTCCATTTTACTAAATTGTTTTCTAAATGTATCAACTTGTTGTGGCAGTCATGCAATACATTTCACTTCATGTCATACTGTGTATGTATGTAAATGTGACAAATAAAATTTGAATTTGACTAATCAATACAGGCTTCTAATCTGTTGCCACAGCTCACCCAAGCAACCTACAGCCAGCCACCGCACTGGCCAGTCCAAAACGAATCCCAGCTCCATTCAGCACTTCATTCTCATTTACTTGCCTCCATCAAGGGTCACTCGAAGCAGAGTATCGCACCCACCAGCATGGACCACTCCCAGGCTCATTTATGCTGAACCACCGCATGCATGGCAAACAAATCCGATCACTGACTCTCTCTCTTGTTTAAGAAATTCAGGACATCGACTCTTCTCCCTGCTAACTATCGCTTCTTACATATCATTTCAAAATTTGGCAAAAAACGTCTCAGGGTTATGAATATAACCTCAGTTCCTTGAAGAAACGAGACACTGTGTCTAAATGGCTCCAGCGTGACCACGCTCTGAAATTGCTATGCAAACTGTCCTATGACGGGGCTAGACATCATAGGCGGGTGACGTCATTGCCCAAGAAGCATAAAAGCACATGCGGAGAAATGCACGCCAGCCCTCAGTCATGAAGCAATCGCCCATAAGGACGCAGGGGGTGTGGCAAGAGACGCAGTGTCTTGTTCCTTCAAAGAACTAGGGTTATATTCGTAACCCTGAGACGTTCCTTTTTAGGAACTCACACTGTCAAAACGCAATGGGAACAAGATACCCACGCCCCCAGACCCCCAAGTCCCTGCCCAGTGTGGAACAACCGACCCCGGGGTAGTCGGGAGGTCTAACCCGTAGAACAAAGGTCAGAGAGGAAGACCAGCCTGCTGCTTTGCAGATGTTCGGAACCGGAACACCTGCTAAAAAGGCCTTCGAGGCCGCCACACCTTTAATCGAATGTGCTCTGGCCCCTATCGGCGAGGGGAGACCAGGGGACTAATAAGACATAGAAATAGCTTCCATAATTCACCTGCTCAAGGTCGGCTTTGATGCAGGCAAACCACGACGAGGAGGACCAAAGAACACAAGCATTTGATCCGACTTCCTTCAAAGAGCAGACCTGTGAATATAGGTATCCAGTGCTCGCACTGGACACAAACAATGTAGTCTCTCCTGGTCTGCCTCCGCAAAAGGAGGTGGAAAAATGGCCTGAAGTATTACCGGCTGGGACAGTACTAAAGGGACCTTGGGTACATATCCCGCTCGAGGGAAAAGAAAGACTTTCGCCAGTCCAGGCGCAAAGTCCAAACAAGAAGGGGCCACTGACAAACCCTGTAAGTCCCTCTGGGAAAATCCCTTGGATTTTAGCCACCACTGCAAGGCAAACCCAACAGTCTTTGAAAAAACTTCACTGTCAGTGAATGGCCCCCTCGCACCCTCCTGACTGTTCTGAGAATCGACTCGATCTGAGGGGGAGACATTCGTGCCCGCTGAATCCCAAACCACGCCAAGATAAGTGGTCCTCTGAACCGGAGAAAGCACACTTTTCTTTGTGTTTTATCTTAACCCCAACTGTTTCATATGAAGGACAGCATCTTGATCTCACCTTGTTCTGAGACTCTGCTGGAATCAGCCAGTTGTCGATGCATCCACTACCTTCGTAAATGTACGGGGTGAGAGTCCCAAACCAAATGGAAGGACCCGATATTGGTAAGCTACGCCCCTTGAAAGCAAACCTCAGGAACTTCCTGTGCGAAGGATGGATAGACACGTGGAAATACACATATTTGAGATCTATCGTGACAATCCAGTCCTCTGACCTTATTTGGTGCAAAACATGGTGAAACAATTACCCTCGGGGGAAGTGCACACCCCAGCCTCACTGAGACGCATCCCAGATACAGCTGAGGAGCGCAAGGAGAGCAGAGAAGAATGGCAGTGTGCCGTGTTTTGCTGCAGGAAAACCCACTGATCTTCTCAGGGGCTTGCCCTCAAAAGCTCTTGGAAACGAGGATCGTCTGCTATCCGGTTCATGTCACTGCAGTCAGTTAATTCTCAGCACATAGAGACTCTTTCACCTAGATATTACACTATAGAGACTGTGTCTGTTCACCGTACTAGAAAATACAGAAATGTCCAAACCAAATTAAGAGTAACAATTTAATTATGTTCAACAATTATGTTCAACAATCAAAGGCTATTTAAAATACAGAGAAACAAATGATTAGTTGATTAAATTATTAGTATTACTCGTTTGAAGTTGAAGATGGTGCTGCATATAACATCATCTGGAGAAAGATGTGATAAATCCCCTGTGATGTTTGTACTGGCTACTGTATACAGGCCACCAGGGCATTATACAGACTTTATTAAAGAGTTTGCTGATTGTCTAACTGAAGTTAGTCAGTTCTGGCTGCAGATAAAGTCTTAATTGTTGATTACATGTTGATAACAAAAAGGATGCGTTAGGATCTGCATTCTTAGATATTTTGAACTCTATTGGGGTTAGACAACATGTATCAGGACCTACTCATTGTTGAAATCATACTCTAGATTTAGTACTGTCACATGGAATTGATGTTAATGGTGTTGAAATTCTGCAGCAAAGCGATAATACCTCAGCTCATTATCTAGTCTTGTGTAAACTCCATATAGATAAACTGGTAAATTCTGCACCTTGTTACAAGTATGGTAGAACCATCACCTCTACCACAAAATACTGCTTTGTAAGTAATCTTCCTGTGCAGTTCCGTGGACAGATCATTGGAACCAGATGCACAAAAACACACACACTATAAGTCCTTTGCACAATCTGACATGTGCTTAAATGGTGCTGGAAATTGGGTGCTGGGCGTCTGGCCAGAGGGGAACTGGCCCCAACTAAGTCTGGTTCCTTTTTAAAAAGGCCAGTGAACATTGGAATACACTGATTGCTTCCCGCTGCCGCTGATCACAGCGCGAGTATAAATGGACAAGTTGAAGCAGAGCACATTAGTGTTTGCTTCGGAGCCTTGCCTACCTGAGTCCTCAAGTCTTTGGTTCTACAAAGTTGAAAAGAGTTCCTGTGGAGTTCCTGATCTCTCCTGATGGCAACGAGAGAAAACTTTGGCTGTTGGCTGTTTTTCTAAAAATGGCTCAGCCTTTGCAAACCAGTGAACAAAAGGTGTGATAGTTTCCTCACCTGACTAGACAGACATGATCGCTGCTTCATGTGTCTGGGCCAAAAACACGTTGGGCAGCGTTCGCGGATGAATCATGCATTCATTACGAATGCATGACCATGACTACATTGAGGTCCCTTGCTGTCTTCCCACGGCAGATCTTTTTTGGCTACCACAGCAGGCACTTGGGGAAACTCAAGTTGACTGTGCAGAATGTATGAAACACTGCGTATGTGGAAACCCACGCATATTCTCTTTGTACATCAGAATTAACATGAAATTGAGCACACATGCACGAGTGCTAAACCCCTTCCTGCCTCCTCCACCGTATAAATATGGTAATGACTCCACTTCGGCAAAAACAAACAAAAAAGCAATGTCAAAAGCAAGCAAGAAGAGAAACTTCATAGAATGTGAATTGGAGGTGCTCCTATCGGTGTAGATCGGAGAAAAACTGTGATATTTTCAAGTTTGTCCTCCGGAATTAATAACAACCGAGAAAAAATAAAAAAAAATAGAGTGGGAGAGTTTAGCTGACGCAGTTAACACAGTGGGGTCTGAACATCGCACTGTGAACGAATGAAAAATGAAATGATCTGATGTTAACCCAAATAGCAAACGGACATGGCCCAAATGTGGCCTCGTAATGGCACTGCTGGCGTGTTGCCGGCACTGGCATGCATAATGTGGGCCGAATGTGGGCCATGTATGGCAATGACAACACTGCATGCATGATGGCAAACTTTGTTTGGGCTGATTGTGAATAGGAGGTGTGTGGCCCAGATCAGTGTAGGGATTATAGAACATACTTTGTGTACTGGACAAGAATTTAGGCCTGCTATATTCTTATTTGCGCTCTTTCTCTCTCTCTCTCTCTCTCTCTCTCTCTTTCTCTCTCTCTCTCTGTCTGTCTGTCTGAATCATATGTAATGATTTTAAGAATTAATAATAATAATAATAATTGATTTATATATGAGTCAGTGAAAAAAACTATGTCTAGACTACAAAAATGAAACATATATATATATATATACCTGACAGCAACAAAGTGTTTGTCCAAACCCAGCCCACATCTGGCCTGCATGAAATTAAAATTAGTTTAAATTAGTTTACCAAATATTATAATGTTATTGTCACAGATCGCTCCTCTGTGGCCCTCTCCGCTCAGCGGCAGCGGGAACCATCACCGGAGTATTGATGTTTCCAC
>JAUYWG010000561.1:35894-48253 GCA_034779775.1 Enteromius afrohamiltoni | reverse complement strand
AGAAATATATATTCAAAATATATGCTCTCTGTGTGTGTCTATATATATAAATATATATAGATATATATATATATATATATATTGATCCACTTTGAATGTTGTGTATATATACACAGTAGTCAACATTCAAAGTGGATCAATATTCTTTTCTTGTCTTAGGACAACTTTAATGAACTTTTATGATCCACTTCAAATGTTGACTACTGTATATATACATACACAATACGTAATGTCATGTAAACCAAAAAGGTATTTCGGATGTGTTTAATTGCGCTTCATCGTTTGACAGCACTAATATTAAGTATTTTAAATATTTAATGCAATTTATTATATTACAATGAAAAAGCATTAACACCTCAATTTGTTTCTGGCTCATACTCACGCATTAGGAGTACCCTGCTGTCCACAGAACTGTCCATAGCTATCTGTCGGGTAGACCACTTTCCGGGGATCCCCATGCATCCAAGCTTAAAAAAAAAAAAAACATAACACAAATCATGTCATCTAATTTATGTTTCTCAAATAAGTGTACCTCAGTCGCAATGGCAATGTCATGCATTTGAAAGAAAATGTTTTTTTTTTATTTTGCACCAGCAACCTCAGTATTTATGGCAACACTGAAACTACACCCACTGTTCCTGCTACGAAGGAACAGGCAGAAGCAAAGAGAACAAACATGTACAGATACATGAAAAACAAACTAAAAATAAAGTGAAATGTCTTTATTTAATTCGGAGCATAAGAGGCTCTTTATGTAATTGAATACGAGTGATTTAAGTCCACAGAGAATCGAACACGCTACAGCTCTGTGGAGAAGGATTCTGCCTGATGATTTAATTTTCTCCACTCAAGTCTGCATGGAAAGGGGAATTTGAGCTTTAGGGGTCGTGGAATGTCACCCTGAGCCTAAAATGGTCACGAGTTGTCAGTGTACTTCAACGGGTAAAGTATTAATTTAGCCCAGTCAGGATTAAACCGATAAGACCAAAGCAGAGTGAGAGAGTCTTACACTCAACCGACCAAATATGTGGTTTGTAGTTTAAATTATATAAATGAAAGTGCCCCATTTCCAACGTAGCCTTTCATGCAGTGTGTAATGTAGCTGTAAGTAAATGTAAAAGTTGTAAATTTGAAAGTGCTTAATTAATAAAGTTATTGTCTCCCAAAATAAAAAATCAACTCAGCCTAAACGTATCATTAGGAATTTGAATATTCTGTGATGGCTACACGTCATAATAATTCAATAATTCCCGCCAATATTGTACATTGACCGCCCATAGTGGAACTGGAACATAGTGGAATATGGAAAAAATCGAGTCACTCCGACGTTACATATCAGAACTCGCATATGTAACCTCTCCATTCCCTCCGTCAGGGAACGAGGGTTACCTTCGTAAGCAAGACGTTTTACTTCATGCAGCCATTTCCCCAATTTGTCATACGTCATATTATCTTTCAGAAATCATTCCAAAATTCTAAACTTAGTTTTTAAAATTAGACCCTAGAACTTTTAGGCGCCACTATGTATGAAACAATCACAGGCAGCATACTTCCAACACGGACACATCCAACAGTCGACAAGCTGTGAGTCTCCTAGAAACGACACAAGAGACCGTTTTAACCACAGACTCCACATTTAAACCACAAGTGATGTAACCGATCAAATGTCACAGTGAATGAATGGGTTCGTGTGAGTCCTCTTGCTTTTTTGAGAATGGACTAAATGACTGTCCTTATAAAAACAGCCACATACGGTGAGGGGAGTGTAACCGAACATAATGACACTGCATTAGGGTGCTGTTTACGACTGACGCTCCCCCGCCGCTTTTATTTGGCTGCTTAATAGCGCTGGATTCATGAGCCATATTACGCAACCCTCTCTGCTGAAGCGCACGTTAATGAGTGTAACTCACCCACTGTTCCCAGAACGATGTAGCCGAGGATGACGATGACAAAGATCACACAGCAAAGCACGTCTGTGCAGCCCCTGCAGTGGGAATGTGAGAACAGAGAATGTGAGCGCTGAATGAATAAATAACCCTACATCCAGATTCATAATGGCATTTCAGTAAGTACATGAATAAGTTAACTAATTACATATCCCTAATTAATCAAATAAAACTTTTAGAACCACTGTGAACTGTAAATCTAGAAACAAAATAACATTATTCACTAACAGTGTGTTAAAGAACACATCGATCTACTGTATACACAGAGCACATATACTGTTTCGTGATCATTCTTTTCTGCTGACTGTAACCCCATTAGGACAGACTTGTGACCCAGTTTTGGGTGCCAACCTGCTAGTTGAAAACAACTAAATAGCAGCTTTGCAGACAGAGAAAATGAGGCTGAGGTCAGAGCAGAGCAACGGAAAAGATTAACAGATGTGCTGCATCCCCATCCTACATGCAAGTTACTAAGTAGTGCACACTGCTAACTAAATAATAAAAACATTAAAAACTGACTGTATTGAATGAAATGATTAACAAAAATAAACAAATAAATGGTGCCATTCAATATTCATCAAGCCTGCATTTATTTGATTCGAAATTCAGCGCTGCGTCACAGAAAACAATTACATTTTAAAGTAAATTAAAATAGGAAACCAATATCACAAATTGCAATAATATTTCCCAATATTACTGTTTTGCAGCAACTCTTAACATGTAAGACACAAACTCAAACTGTCTCTTGCAAGAAGGTCAAACAGTCATATAGAAACCACAGTTGTGTGACAAAGAGGGAGGGCAGTCCTCCACATTATATCTTCGTCTCACCACCAAGGTTACTAACTCCAAACAGCTGTAATTTTTCTTCTGAAGCTTAGTTCCCTATATTTAAGGTACAGATGACCCTATAGGTCATGGACAGCTGCCTTCACGTCTCCCCAGTTGTTTTCCTTTAAGCTGAGATACGGCATATAAGGCTCTTGTTGCCAATACATCTACTTCTAGACCCTTCTAGTTGTATATTATTCTGACTACTAGGCAATTCCAAGAAAATCAGTAACATGCAAAATACGCAGAAACAAGTAGAAATAAGCAGTCTCGGCGAATGCATGGCGCTTGCACCTCTGAAAAATGTAGTTTCGAAAGGAAAGTGCTTTTTAAGTTTGGAACATGGATGTGAGGGATGTTTTATTACAAGTATGCGCACGTTATTTCATGCAAGTATACATTTGTTGTGCAGAGTGTATGTATGCTAGCTGGGACATGGTTCAGTAGGAAAGTTCAATTTAGTCTTGTGTAGTTCTGACTGCACTAATTCAAATCTGACTAACTCCCAACATTCAGCAGCTTTGAGTGGACAGCAGAAATGAGTGGCATGTCTGATGTGTAAACTACAATCCCACGGTGTCATCTTCAACAGCGTTCTCTGAGCTATATTTAAATTCTGCTCAACACAGACGGGGAGTGGGTGGTTGTGTCGGGCCACTTTCACACTAAGGTGTGGATTTGACGTGTTACTGGGAGTCAGTGACATTTAATGCAATACAGCTTGAGTGATATTTTCGGGCATACAGTGTTAAAAGTATGCCAACTAGAAAGTATGCCAAGTAGAATTGAGCCGTTTCAAATCGTGAAACCTGAGCGTCCCGCATTCATAAACCATACGCCACCCAGTGACATCCAGGGCGCCGTTTCTTCCTGCGGGACAATCCCCATGGGAGAAGACCACAGGGGAGAGATCCACAATTTACCACGTGGTGTATGTGTCACCAATGGCAGAAATGTTTTTAGAACTGACAGCGCCTTCATGGTTGCCTAGGAACAACCCAAGCGCTTTGAAATTGGTGGAGGAAGCGACGCGCCTCGCGTTTTCCACACATTTTACATTTAATGCTAAAGTATCGTTAACGCTAATACAAACATTATTTTAGTGTGTTAGGGCAGAACGATGCAGCTCTGGTTAAACAGCTGGATGCTGGGTTGAAATGCAGCTGGAATTGGTCGTGGCTTCAAAGGGCAAGAGGTGTCCTTTTGTCTAAAGACATGTGTACCCTTAGATAAATGTTAATACAGTGTTTTTTCAGAACCTGTGCTTGGCTTATTATTCCATTCAACTTATTTGGCTTCTGTAAAATTGGCAAAGGGAAATGCCTACCTGAATTTCTAGTGAAAAGCTGCAACCAGATCATTGAGTCAATAGGTTAAGTCTGAAAATTTGACCAGCTTTTAATCTGTGAAAAATAGTTCATGGGTTTTATTGAAAAAAAAAAAACAACAACAATTGAAGAGATCGAACTGATCCAGTTATCAATTATTCTGCTCACATCAGATTTTCAGAGGCTCCTTACACAAAGCTTCATATGAACTTTAATGTTGCTTTCTATAGTTAGGCATGATATGCTCACTAACTGCTGCTGTATAGAAAATGTGTGAATAAGTGAAACTTTTCCTTTTGTGTTCCAAGATAAAAAAATACAACTAAAAATAAGCTTTTATCTCTTTTATATATCTTAGTTATAGGTTTATTAAACAATGAACAACTGAAAAAAACTTTATCAATTTATTCCTGAGCCACTATTATAAACAACTAGGTCAGCAGTGACGTGGATTGCACTGCACCTCATCACAGCAAACACAACCCTGCAAAGTACCGCATGCTAAACTAACCCGACAGAACTTAAGAATTTTACATCAGTCAACCCTAATTAGCAGAGGCTGGGCCTTATAAATACGGTAAAAGCAAAGGAAAACCTCATTAGAAACATGCTGGGTTGCACACTTTGATGGCCACTTTCTATTGAGAGCAACAAAAATACATTAAAAACCCATGGCTTGTTGTCCAATAATAGCAGAATTACCTCACAATCTGCTCAATCCTATTGCGTTTGAATGTTAATGAGGCAAAGCAACTCTAGATATGTGAGCAACAGTCATTGATTTCTCTGTCCCTGTGGGGTGAAAGCTGTGCTGTCCGCTATCACTGCCGAACTAACCATTGATCCACCAGCAGCTCTGGATCAGAGCGAGAAACAGGCCAGCGGAGCGACAGGTCCACGAATTTACTCAATATATTTATCAATAACAAACACATGCAAATCAGGACAAATCTAAAGACAATGCTTTCAGAGTGTGTGTGTGTGTGTGTGTGTTTCTGACCTGCTCAGAAACACACATGCACTAGATATCAATTAACTACAGCTAGGTCAGAAAGACCATGCCTACTCTCAAAGTACATACATACATACATACATACATATATATATATATATACATAGTAACACTTCACAATAAGATGTCATTTGTTAAAACATAGTTAAAGTATTAATTAACAATGTGGTGTGAACAATGAACCACATTCATTACATTAATCTTTGTTAACATTAGCTAATAAAATACAGTTGTTTAGTGTTTATTCATGTTAGTTCACAGTGCATTAACTAATGTTAACAAACAACACTTGTGATTTTAATAATGCAGTAATTAATGCTGAAATTAACTATGATTAATAAATCCTGTAGTCATTCTTAGTTCACAATGTATGCAGTTAACTAATGTTAACTAATGAACCTTACTGCAAAGTGCTACCATTTAAATTTATAAAATATATACCAGGGTTCCTCAAATCTTAACCCGGAGGTCCGATGCGCTGCAGAGTTTAGCTCCAACCCTGATAAAACTCACCTCCCTGTGTTTTCTAATGATCTTTAAGACACTGATTAGCATGCTCAGGTGTGTTTGATTAGGGTTAGATCCAAACTCTGCAGTGCATCGGACCTCCAGGGTACGTTTTGAGGAACCCTGATATATACAAACATATTTAAAATATACATTTAGCTAAACTTATTTGTTGTTGGAAAATAAAAGTGACTTTTTTTTTTTATGAAAGCAACAACTGTAAACCAACTAACACAGTTCTATCTACTAGCAGTAATTAGTTAATGAGCATTCCTCTTACCAGTTAAAAATGTAGCCTGTTTATTTATTTTACATTTGTAATTGTGGTTTTTACTTTTAATTTAGTGTTTTTAATGCTCTAAAGAGCAATTTTACATTGCAATCTTTTAATGTTATACTACTAATAACCATTAAAGGTACAGCTGACATAAAACCTACTGACATAAAATATATACATAAACGCATATATAAATAAATAAATATATATGACTATACATAATATACAATAATATTAAAATAAAAGACCAATAATAATAATATGTGTGTTCATCATGATACATGTGGCTTTAAATAAAGTAGGAAGTAAGATGTACTCTACCTGTTGTGAACAGGTCCTCTGAATGTGGGGTCAAATTTGTGTGGCTCCCCTGTAACGCAAGAACAAAGTGTCAAAATCACATTTAAATAGTGAAAAATACAACCTCAAAATAATTTAAATTGAATCTATACTTTTGCCCCAAAAGAAATGCATCTGTTAGAGCTACGTTAGTTACTCTCATAAGCAACTGACCAGGTCAAAGAGCAAACTAACTAACTGATTACGGAAAAAGCCCACAATGAAATGATGTAAAACACTGTCACCACCATGTCCAAGTAAACAAGGAACTCGTTCAAGTAGGTCTGAACAGCCCAATAACAAAGAGACACAACAAAGCACAGGCAAACAAAAGAATGTACCTGCTACAGACCTAAACGCATCAGATCATTTTACATCAAGCTCACAGAGTGAATTTTCAGTCTTTACAGTAAGTTCCTACCCAATTCTGCTTTATAGTATCCTCCTTTTGGTCCGGTCATGTTCACTGTTCTCTGAACGTAGACGCTGTGTGTTTATATAATGTAGCTGTGCGTGTGTCACTTCCTATGAGGGCTGAGGCGGTATCTTCTCGCCTTTCTCCGATCGGTTAATCATTACACACAAAGCCGTGTTTGCGAAGAGGTGGAAAAGAAATCAGGCTGGTGGGCGTCTGCGTCGCTTCCATCTGCCTCTCTCTCTCTCACACACCATCCACTCCTTCTTCACTCGTTTCTCATCCTCTTTCTCGCTCTCTCTCTAGCCCGCTCACAAAGGAAACAGAACTGGTGTCTCGCGGCTCAGATTGGTAGCATCCACTGACACACCAAACACAATGAGACAACAGCACGGCAGCCACCTGCTCAAAGCTTTGCATGCACACACACACACAGATTCAGAAAGTGCTTTGTATATCATACCACCACTTCTCGTCTCAGGGGAATTAACATCCTGATGTGTTACTAACCCCATTAATTAATGGAATACTTCTATTTAAATGGTCACATTCATTGTCTGAAGCAAATTTTGACAGAAGAGAACAGATACGTGGGTCGGACAGGATCTGTGCCAGTGTATCTGAACAAGCTGAGCGGACAGACGTCAGCTGTCACATATCATGATGCCCTCCTTGGTGGCCCAAGTTCAGGCAGTGATGCCTTCTGGAAGAACAAACCATCTTAGCTGGTTTAAACTGGTTTTCAGCTGATCTTAGATCCCCAAATGTTGTACAACAAAACTAGGCTGGGAGAAGCAGTTAAGGCCAACAAACAATCTTAGGCAGGGTACACACTAAAAGACTTTTAAAATCTTATTAGTTCTTCAAAATTTGAGAGACAACAAACATGAGGGGGGGGGATCAGTTTTGCTCCTATAGTGTGTGGTGTCCTTGGGTTCCCACCCCACACATCTGGATTTCTGATTGCGACGATTGTCGATTCAAGCTCGGGACGCGTTCTATCTTTGCGCGATAATCTTTAGAACCATCAAGAAAATCGGGATATAACCTAGGATTATCGGAAGGGAATCTTATGGTGTATACCCAGCCTTAGGCTGTTTTTGATGTTAATGTGCAGCTTTATAACAATATCATGATGCCATATATAAAGTCAGCCGATATAAGATGCTCAAAAGTCCATAAAACCCATATAAAACAGACCACACTGATCAAGATATGACAAACAGGCAGCTAAAAACAGCAAACCACCCTAGACTGGTTTGGGCAGTTGTTGGTGACAATGCAGATTTATGATATAATCTTGATATGATGCCATGTTCCTTGCGCCATCTGTAGTACCAATATAAAGAGAGTGAAAAGTAGGCCTAAAGTCATGATGCAATTTTGTTTAGTTTATTAATTGGATTTAAACAAATGTGCAAATGAATGGCTCATATACAACAACAAAACGTATGCCTATATACTATACATTGTGTGAAGAAATTGTAAATGTTACCTAAACAGGGGTGGTTAGATTAATTTTGAAATGAATCTAGATGAAAACATAATAGTTGAACTAAAGTAACCACGCATTAACATGTTTTTTTCTGTACTAGCCATTAAGCTTCACCATGGTATTTGTGATTATACTAACGGTAATCAATCTGAATGACTATAGCAATGCACGCATACAGAGCATACTAATAAACATGGAGATGTTAGTCTCGTCCGAAATGGTGCATGAAGATCACGGACAGGTGATAAGAGTCGAAGCTCACACGTACAGTAGTTTAGAAAACCAGTCCTGTCTGAATAGGGCTGCAGTGCGATTCGGCTGGGTATACATCCACGCTAAAATATCAAGGTGAAAGTCATCATAGCTTGTGTCGTATAGACCCAGCTCCCAACCCAACTTTGTGAATAGGCGATATTTTTTTTATTGCGCGATAAGAGTCTCATGTTAACACAACACGTTAACCACGATACCTAAACATTGTAAAGTACATATAGCTTTTCATAACACCATTTTGTGCAAAAAATGTTTTCAAAACCAGCCAAATTGACTAAATCTGTATTCAATTAGCTATTTTTATATTTCTACAGTTCTACAGTTCATTTTCCCTATAGACATAAATGATTAAGATTGGTTCTCTGGACAGGATTGCGCTTCATGCTCACTGTATTCCTTATCACTAAACAAACATTTAAGAGAAAACTCTGATTGGTTCAGTGGGAATTAATTTAGATGCCAAAATAACAGCATCTTTGAGAAACCAAGGAATATCCTTCACATTCATACAACCACCACCAGTTGCAAAAACATTCTGGACCTCTTGACCTTGGCAATGGAGTAGAAAGGGGAACTACACACACACAATTTTGGATGAGCTCCAATAAGCAGTAGTCAGCACTGCTCCTCCATCTCTATTATCATGAGAGCTGAACTATCATAAACCGCAAACAATGTCCAAGGAACAAGGAATGTCCACTGCTTTCAAACTACTTTGGAAAGAAAAAGTGGAGTAATAACAATGCTTCCTCAGAAAGTGCATCTCACAAATAATTTATCACCAAGTAACAAATTGAATCATTAAGTAAAACGTCCATCAAGCTGGGCATTTTGAGGTGTATAATTGACAATTTAAGAGCAATAAACACTGAAAAAAAATGTTTGGTGGGTGCTCTGCCAGAACAGCGTGCGAGTACCCAATTAAGTTATCTTTCACCTTTGATTGTGTTTGAACAGTTTATAATCTCCTAAAAGTTTAAAATGACAAGTACACTTACAGTCGCAAAGATGAAGAGTGATAGACAAAAGAAAATGATTGTAGGGAGAAGAAAGAGAGAAAGGGACAATAAGGACAAATTGACATTAGAGAAAGAATTGAGAGAGAGGGCAAAACAGAACTGATAAAAGACTGTGGACAAACAGGTCAGGACATCTGAAAAAATACCCCTGAGGTATTATGGGAATAACAATGTTATCATTACTTGTGCCGTCCTATTTGACTTTAGGATTTAGAGGGGTGCTCATTAACACCTCATTTTGTGGCCGCTACATGCTTTTAATTTCCCCCCCAACTGCAAGACACTATCTCTTAAAAAATAAGTGCTCTCTAATTTTATATATTTTGTTTTTTTACATTTACCCACCCTTAGGCCACCCATGATGAAGAAAACAAGCTAGGATGGCTTGATAGGGAGTACATTTTCAGCACATTTTAATTTACGGTTGAACTACTCTTTTGAGAATTAACAGACACAGCTAATTTTTAAAAAAAGCTATATTGTATTCATCCTCAGATGTTAGAAGTGTTTGATTTAAATCAAATGAGAGCTCAAGCAAGAAGCAAAACTAACAAGCAAGGACTAAATAACAAATTTACTGGTCTTGCTTTAATCACTGAATAAAAAAATAAAAAAAATCTTCCAAGCAGTTACGATGTTTTTCATCAGAAGAACCATATTTTCATCCCCTCTGAGACTCGATTTGACTGCAAAGAGAAGAGTGGCAATAAAGTTGCCTCGCTAACAGGCAGTCTCCAGAGACACCTCTTACATCACAGCAGCCCCAGACAGCAGATCAACGGCTTATCCCCACTTCTCCCTCTCATTTATAATCTGTCCGACATTTAACAGACTGAGTGGTTCATCAGTTTCATGGCTTAATTGCATCAGCTGAACCATAGCTAAGGAACAGCTGGTGTCAATCCTTCGCAGGTAAACTAAATTACCACCAAGCGTGGCAGGCACAGAGTCCTCAGTGACACTAATTTCAATGGTGACACCTTCTTCAATCACAAACTTCCTTCCTGCCTCATTTAGCATTTATGATGATTAAAATTGACATATATGCAAACGTTTACACTTTAAACAGAGCAGAACAGAAATATGTTTTTAAAATTATAACTCAAATCACTGACTTCCAGGAACAGCTGTATTGTGCGTTCACTAGAGAGTCGAGTTCTGGCTATTTGGCTGACTTCTGACTCCACAAATGAAACATCACGTAAACTGCATCCCAAATCTTCTCACATTTTTTTTTTTCATTTCTTTTTTTCAACTTTTAATTTATTACCGGTGTTTAGTATTGCTCTGTCCTTATTGGTCTATTCTCTTCTGTGGATTATGTCAAACGTCGAGTCAGAGGTCGGCCAGGAAACCGTAACTTGACTCTCTAGTGTGTGCCCTGGAGGCGTATAAGTTAGTTTCATCTGTCATCCGTGATTCAATATGAATTGAATGTTTCTTGAGCACACAAAATATTAGAATGATTTCTGAAGAATAAAACATCACAAGATTTTTTTTGTATTTTTGATCAAATAAATGCAGCCTCTGTGAGCATAAGACACTTATTTCAAAAATGTTAAAAAAACAAATTATCTAGACTGTAATGCGGCATAAATACAGTATAAATAAATTTCAATGAATAAACACATAAAACTTACTCCTTAGTAGTTCCCTCATGATATTCTAGATATTTTTCCACAGCAAGTCCTGTTGAGTTCCAGTCAAAATCCTTGGAGATCCTCTTTTTGAAGTCAAATTTCCCAAAACATCAACTCTCCCCCACTCTCCCCTTATTTATTGCTGATATGGATGCATTAGAATGAATTGGCGCAGAAAGCGACTGTCATTCTGCAGATAGTTCAAGCCAAATGTGCTCAAGCCATAGTTTTTGGCTTCAGATATTGGTACAGTAATTCCTTGACGTCTCATCTCCCCGGCTATACCTCTTCTTCTCATCCACTGTTTCCACTAAGCTTTTTTCCATGCACACACATGAGTTCACACACTGAGAGCAGTGTCTTGCAGGCCTTGCTGTATAACACAAGCCTCTTTGATGGTTTCTCCATAAGGAACAGCCTGGGAAGGCGCGCAGGTGCAGACAGCATGGGTTTGGTCGAATGGAAACTTTGTGTGGTTACTTTTTCCTCTTCCTACCAGAACATGGAGTTCCCACCCCATTGCATTAAGGCACAAACAAGTCCCTGACATATGCTGCATCTCAATCGTGACCTCGAGCAACCTGGCTGGAAATCATTTCTTTTCACTGTTGGTTTTAAATTAATATAAGCTATTTAATCAATACACAAAAATAAATATCCAAGTAGACAAGTCTTTTGGGCAAAGAGGAAAACAAAACTAACGAATCAGGTGAGTGGTTGATAAATGTTTTTTTGATTTTCTGAACAAGAAAGCAACACAGAATATTCAGTCATAAAAATTTGATTTACTGTAAATGTCACAACATTTGCCAAATTTTGGATGAGTAAATAAATAGTTGGTCAGTACGCTTTAATTTAAAATGTGATATGGACTATGTGAATATTAAACATATTTCAATATGAAACCTGCATATTCTGTGCACTTCTGTGCAAATGTTTTATTAAAACATTATTTTTAAGGAATATTTACCAGAAAAATGTAAACAACAGTATTTCTGGGGGGGGAAAAATAACCAAAAAGAATACATTTTATTAAATAATATTTTAAATAAATTCAATAATTTAATGAAACCACTGAATTCCGAAAACTAATGGAAAACAGAACTTGCTAAAAAATCTAACAAAATTGGAGAAAAAATAAAACCTTTTAATAAATAGCTTTTTTAAATTGTGTAAGTTTCATGATTTCAATTAATAAGTTTTTGAGTACTAAAATGTAATTGAACCATTAAAACAGTGAAAAAAAAATTGTAAATGTAAAAAAAAAAAAAAAA